>SNQJ01S0011582.1:57681-69072 GCA_010110895.2 Picea sitchensis
GGACTGTTACCTGATTTCCCTCTTCGTTCAGGTATGTGAACCTCTTGTTATGGCAATCCAGAAGGGCATGGTGCTGGTCCAACCAGTCCATCCCAATTAAGCAATCATATGAGCCTAAATGCAGAATGTTCAATTCATCCTTAGTGCTCATTCCTTTCATGTCCACTGAACAGGACTTAACTAATTCAGTGACCTTCCTCTTGGTCCCTGTGTCTAACTACACTAACCAAGACTTCTCATGTTTGCTTCTCATTAGATGAAAACTATCCACCACTCTAGGATCTACATAACTATGGCTAACCCCTGAATCAATTAAAATAACAAGTGGTTGGTTGTTGATCGTACCTTCCACTTCAATCATGTGCGATTGAAATTATTCTTTCTTATTGTCCAGGGCTACGTATATCCTCAGCATTCTACTGCCCATATCCTCCATTGTTTCATCTTGCTGAACAGTATGGACAGTTCTTTCTTTGTCTTTTCTATGGGGGCAGTCTCTATACCTATGATTTCCTTTACAACCCCAACACTCTATAGGTGGAGGCCTTGGCATCTGCTCACTCCCTTCACCCTTCCTAGGCTCTTTAAAATATGATTGTCCCCAAGGACTGTTTCTGAAAAATGAAGGATTGCTTCCCTTCTGCCTCTGTTATTTCTTAAATTTCCTCCGATCATCCCAGACTTTTCAAAGGATAGGCCTTTCTCCTTGTTGTTCATACAAGCATTTCTCTTTTTTGATGGTCTCTTCCATGGTCTTAGGATCGTCATACTGAATCTTGTCACTCATGGAAGGTGGCAGTCCACTCAAATACCTCTGAATTTTAACAACTTCGTCCTTGATGAATGGAACATACTTCAGTAGTTCCAGAAAATTTCGTTCATATTCATCAATGGTCATACTGCCCAGCTTGAGTTCAAAGAACTCCTTCATCTTTCTGTCATAGTGTATTTTAGTTAGGTATTTCTTCTCGAAATACCTCTTAAACTCCTTCCACGTGACCTCTTTCTCTCTGATGTGATGCACCTATACAAACTGATCCCACCACATGGATGCTTTTCCTTTCAGTTGGTACATTGCAATTCTTCCTTCTGCATGGGCAGAATAATTATGCAGTTGGAAGTATTTCTTCATGCCAAGCAACTAGGTCTCGGCATCTTCCTCCTTCTTATGTTCTCCATCAAATGTTGGAGGTTTAATCTTGTTCATCTCTCCTTTCAATTCCTCCTTTCTAGATTTTTGATGTTTTCTGGTAGGGGATGGGCTTGAACTACTGTCTGTCTTCCTGTCAAAATGTCTTTGGGAGCGACTAATATGTCGACTACTTCTCCTTGACCTTCTTCTTCTTTCATGGGTTTTGCGACTCTCCATTGTACTTGAGTCTCTTCCCTTCTCAATTTTCTTCTCTATTCTTTCCAGGCTCTTCAAAAATTTTAAGTTTAACGCACCCTAGCGATCCCTAACTTTCATGAGATTTCGGCAAGCTTGGGCCTCTCTTTGCAATCCTTCAATGATTTTTATTATGTGTCCTTCCTTATCCTTCTCTTTTCCATGCCCATTGGAGTTCGATCCTTCGATTCCCAGGTTAACATCCTTTCCTTCCTGTTCGTCTTCTATTTCGGGGGTAATCTGCACATTTCCCCACTCCATACTCAGTCGTTGGTTAACTGGAGTCCTGACCTTTGTTGAAATCTGCACACACATTATGCAAATAAAATCATAGTTTATCAGGCCATTAAACCTTCAAGAACAATCTTCATCATTTAGAACTAATACCAACAAGAACAAAAGACATTTTGATTCCAATGGGTTTTCTGAGCTCTCATTCGGCTCTGCAATTTTTGTGTTTTCAAAGCTTTCATTTTCGGCACTTCGGCATTTTGGAACTTTAGTTTTTTGTACCTCAGGACTTCAGGTTTCGGGGTTTCGGAGTATCGATACTGGAGAACTCTCGTTTAACTCTCCTTTCCAACCCCCAACTTCCGAAATTTTGTTTTACCTTATTCTTCGGGTCTACAGCACAGCTGTTGCCCTTTACCAAAGTGGTACGTGGCACATTTCGGAGGATCCTCATCACGTTCATTGACATCATTAGGGTCCCACCACTCTCGCTTCTCTTTTCGACCCTGTGATACACGGTACATCTCCATGTGTCCACATCCATTCCTAGAAAAATCCAACGGTCAGATCTTTCTCACATCAGATGGTCGTTAAAGACCCAGAGATTCCCCGAAGGAATCTCATCCATACATCGGGACTTAGCCACATGCTAACGTCTCAACAGTATGGTCGAGATTTATCATGATGAGAGTCTGATTTCTTTGTCAATGGAACTCCTGAATCCTCGATTTTCTGAAATAGGTAATCTCTCAACATGTGACCATCTCAAATCGGACGCCCCACGACTGCTTCAGGGTTTCCACCATGGAAATTCCCAATCCTTTCGAGGTTTTGGGCTTCCAAACGCCGATGCACTGTAACTACCATTAGCCCTCCGGCCTAGACTCGTGGTTCACACGACCTCCCCTTATATGACTACAGTCATACCTCCTATCGAGGTTTCAGACTTTCCAATGCCGAAACATATATGTCCTCAGGATTTGCGAAATGTCGAACCCCGATATGTCGATGGCCTCCCGATCTCGCCCACGTGTCCCAACTGATGGACAGTTCAGATCGTTTCCGGGAATTTCACCATGAAAATTCCCGACCTCCTTCATGACTCCTGATATCGCTATTCTCGATTTCCCAAAATGGGAAATCTCACGACACGTGTCCTCCGTCTTTCGGACGGTCTAGATCTATTTCAAAGCTTTCACCCCTAGTCTTTGAGGTTTAACCTTCGGACATCTCCCGACAGATCCAATGACTAATGGGTTTTCAGGCCGAGATCTGACAGATCAGATGGTTCCTAACCAATTCAGAATTTCACGTATCGCAATTTCCACATTCCTGTGTATTTCAAAAGGAATTTTAATCCCTACGCACATTTTTCCAGATCCGATGGTCACGAGGGCTCGCCTTCCCTCTCGAACAGATCCTAAGGTTCTAACACCATTGGTGTAGAGACCTGTCTCCCTGTGGCCATAGAACACACCAGCTACAGTTTCACTCACCGCTATACTTCCTGAGCTCGTAAACATGGTCAAGCAACTACTTGACACTTTGTAACAAACCAAGGTCTGAAATTGGTCATCCAGACCCAATTTCCCTTCACATTCTCGGTCCAAATACCGCTCCACTATCCCATCTAGTCTTAGTGTCAAAACCTTGGCTCTGATACCAATTTGTAGCACACCCATTTCGTAACTCTAGGCTTACTTGCGCTCTGATACCAATTTGTACACACCATTTGTACAAAGCTCATACAAATATCATATATCCCATGCATTTAAACAAATAAACACATTTAACTAAGAGTAAAACATATCATTTCTGCTATAATTAAACAATCCATAACATTCCATATTAATTCGTATACACAGTGGAAAATGTGATAACATTTACAGTATTGACGTGATAAAATGTGATAAAACATAGTTAGACACTTATCTTGTAACAATGGTGGGATCCACCAACCAAATTCAAGCCTCCCATGAACCTCCTAGCCTTAGACCACATTTCTCATCAACTCAGCAGTGGGGCACCCCCGAGCTGGGACTAAGCTCCACCCCAAGGCAAGGAATCTAGGCTCAGGCTGAGGTTACAGGGAAAATAGTCACACACAACCACAAGGAAGGGATTCTCTCCAAGGAATCTCCCACTCTCACTGCCCAAAAACCCTCATTCCCCACATGCCTATTCCACCCCAGGAGAATGCACCTTCTCTGTCACCTGGATAGTCCTTCGATTTCCAATCTCCCTTACCTTGGGTTACAGGAATAGACCGGACTGGAAGTCTCCGAGCTCTATGGTAGCTACAGGGTTCCTTCCATGAGTTCTCTCCTTCACCTGGGCACTCTATCACCTGGAGGGAGTATCTCATAGGCCAACAAGCCTCATGCAGTCTAGTACTGTGTAGTCTCAACAATCCCACAGGAAATCAGACACAGGCTTTCCAAAAACTGGTTCGACAATCACAGGATGGCTTCACAGCCATGGCTTCAAAATAGGGAATGCTCGCATAGGCTCACTCAGATTTCCCAAACAAGCAAAGACTCTTCCCTGAAATCAACACAGGCTTCTCGTAGGCTGGGGTTACACGCATGGGATTTCTCAGAATCAGACACAGACATTCGAGTCACAGGGTCTCACGAAGGTTCTCTACAGGAGTCAGGTTAGTCATACTGCTCAGAGCTCCGTACGCGTTCAGACAATCCAGTGGAATGGGAATCGCACCTTCTCACGGCTCACCCTAGTCATTTTCTTCGCATGCACCAGGGTTGATACCTGTCACCCATGGAACTACATGCGTTCCACTAGCACGCGTTCCTCCCACCACTTGAGAAATCACGCGTCCTTCCAAAAGGACTTAGGATAAAAACATATGATGCAGATATCTTTTGGAATAATATAAAAATATTATTTTGAGGCTTAAGTCCCCCTAGGATTATCCCCTAGGCTCAACACTTAGCCCCTTTCCCACCTTCCAGCCCCTAATTCCTTGCCCACTATGTGGATGCTCAGTCCCCCTTCACTCATTTATTGTGGTCGGTCTGCACCTAGTGGTGTTTATATTTTATTAAGTGTTCTGCATGATTACATATAAAAAAGCGTCTCCTGGCCTTCAATACTCAGGTTTCCTGGCCTAACAACACATAAGCCTCCAGCTTATGAAAACTTGGCTCACCAACCTATAAAACATAATTACAATTCCTTTCCAAACATGGTTCACAATGGGGCTCAGCCTTGGGGACACTACAGGTAGATCTATTATTTGTCCTTGAGGATTTGACATTAAGCCTCTCATACCTACTAATTCATGAACCTAAGATGTACTTACCCTAGCTCATGAGAAGGACATCACATGTACTGGATTTAAGGGATTAGTCATGCTAAAATTCAGATTCATTTCTTTTCTCAAATATGCACTTGTAGCATCCCATATCTCAATCGATTGACATAATTTTTCTAGTGCATGTACATTCCCATAATGATTCTATTTCTATGAAACAAAACCTTGTTTCTCTACATCTTGGACAAGCCATTCTTTGGAAGGTGTTGTTAAAATATCATCAATTCCTAATGAAATAGTTGTATCAATGGCTTGTTAAAAACCTGAAATCTTTAGTTGATCCAAGAACTGTGATGTATATGTCATTCTGAAGTGATCTATTAATATGATAATAAGATTTTTAATGGAATTTTTATCCATCACTTTATTATAAAAGGACAAATTATCAAAGGTAAATCTAGTTCGTTCCTTCATAAGGAAAAATCTCCATATTTTCATGAGCAGGATTAAGTAATGGGTTTAAGCCGGTTATTCAAAGGCTTCCTCGATCTCTATATCTGCACTAATGAAAATATCATAAGATCAATAAAATTAGATCCTTTGAGTTGGTAGTGCTTTAATTGGGTGCTCAGAATGGGCAAACCCTTGTATGGCTTCTTCCATTTAGCGATTGAAATGAGTACAACCAACAATTGTTCGAATATATATTAAGGATTCCCCCCATTCTACCTTTTCTTATTCGATAATGTTCATGGATTTTGTGGAAGGTACCCAAAGATTTGTACTGAACCTTGATAGGGGATTTTGTGTCGATATAGAAATAGGATAAGTCAATTTGATCTTTGGGTCGATATAGAAATAGGATCTTTGATAACTAGGTGATTGATATATAATAGGTAGGTGATCGATTCAATAATACGAGATGTCCTTGCATAACCTCTTGAAGTACTTCCCATACAATGGGTGCCTTATCTCGAATAATACTTTTAGAATCTCTTAAGCTGGGAGAAATATGTCATCCAGTGAGACTAGGAATTACAAATTCTTGAAAAATATCTATTTCTATTTCTGAGGGTAATCCACATTGATACAATGATAGAAAGGGACCCACCACAATAATGAAACAACTTGAATAATCAACTCGTTTCCCTAGTACATTTTCATGAGATATCCCCTCTTTACCTTTGATCACATCTGAGAATGATTTATAAGGCCTATCATGACTGTCTCTCATTGGTTGTCCACAGATGCCATGATCGAGAAGTGCATCTATGGCTTCCTGGATCCATTTTTTTTGACAAATAACAAATGACCCAGATCCACTTCTTGCTAATAAATTGGTAAGACTATTGTTTCAATTGATAACTCTTCGATAATTTTCATTTAGATCTGACAAGGTAATAAGTCCACCTTCACCTAATTGAAAGATTGGCCTCAGTTCAGGAGGAATAACTGGTAATAGGCATAAGACCATCCATTTTGGTTCTATATTTGTTCAGAGAAAATGTTTAACCAATTTCATACGTCCAACCAGAAAATACTTTCTTCTTCGAATTGTTTCATCCTCCCATCCATCCAGAGTATATTCTTGATCCTCCTCCAATCTATTCCATTTCAATTCCACCAAGTTCTTCGATTCCATATGTGAACGATCTATAATAATTTGCAGAGCCATACCGGTGAGTTGTTCCCTTATATCATCTCCTTGAGTAGCTACTTATCTTTCTTGAAATGTTCCAGAACCCCGAGCAAAGAGGTAATGAGAACGATAAGAGAGGTAATGATGAATAATATCTCTCCAGGATTGAATCTCATAATTGAATGTACCCCGTGATCTCAATAAAGTTGGTTTGTTAGCTATGGTTCTAGCAATAAAAGTATTCAAATAGGTTTTTCTAAGATTTCACCCCCTCACGATCGGACATGAATGTTTCCTCTCATCTGGCTCAAGTAACTNTATATATATATATATATATATATATATATATATATACAAAAAACTATTCTTTTCTCTGAAGAGAGACCGCTACTCTCTTCTCAAGTTCTAGGTGAAATTGAGTATTCCTTTACGATTCTACAACATAGATATGGAATGATTGAGCAATCTCTTCCCTTCTGAACATTCCATTTCTTCTTGAAAATACCTTCAATTAGGGATTTACTTAGACTTATCTTGTTCCATTTGATCCTTTAGGTTCTTTCTTGCTTTACTTCGATGGTTACAATATTATTGATTGAAGCATATGTGCGATGAATAGACTCCTATAGCCATATCTTTGGTCTAAAATACCTCTATTCAGGGATAACCCAAATGAAATATAAATACTTTTGAATTCCATTATATGAAAGAAGTGTTTTCACGAAGTTCAATTAGAAATTTGATATAGAATATCGAAACCCTAGACTAATTCCTCTTTCTCAACATCTCTTCAAGATGCTTATAATTTTGTTCTTCATGCTACTCCTTTGGAGGGACGTGCTCGAGATAAAGGCATTCCAATGAGATTAAATAGGATGACAGTTCCTTATTACGGATCTCTATGATCAGAACTTGTGATCAAGTCACACATCACATTATACTTGTCCTCAAATTCTTTCTGAGTTTTAGCTAAAGGCATTCCAATGAGATTAAATAGGATGACAGTTCCTTATTACGGATCTCTATGATCAAAACTTGTGATCAAGTCACACATCACATTATACTTGTCCTCAAATTCTTTCTGAGTTTTAGCTAATAGATTCATAATATAAGTAGGAAGACATTTCAATTACCATGTGTGAGCCACCCCCCATTCTTCTTCATCAATTACCATGACATCTCCAACAGATATATTCCTCCCGCTCCCACCCCCCATTCTTCTTCTTCAGTAAAAAGAAAAAAAAACCGGGATAGCGAGTATTGTCGAGAATATGTTCAAGATTTAAACCCATAGCTGATAATAGAACTGGAATAGATATTTTTTGTTTTGTTCTTACACAAGCAGATATCCTTTCTCCCACGTCGATCTCTAATTTCTATCTTCTTCCCAAATCTGAAATCAGAGCGCCACTATATATATAGTTTATTCTATTATGGTCTAATTCCAAACGGTAATAAATACCATGACTTATTAATATATGATTCATCACAATTCCGTAAATTCCATTTACTACAAATGTTCCATGGGAATTCATTAAAGGAATATTTCCAAGAAATACAGTTTGTTTGTGTATCTTATTACTATTCCTTTGAATCGATCTTGCTAGTACATATAATTATTAAATAATTAATACATTAATTTTTTTCTACATATATGTAATAATACATTAATGTATTTATACATTATTAAGGACCGATAGACCATTTCGGTCTTAGTGGATGTTCATCATCATGATCATCAATGTATTCTTACTTCATTTATATATTTTTGCATTATTAATGTATTATTGTAGTAATGTCTTTATTTTTTTTATTACGTTCTTATTATTACATATAATACTTTCTTCTTTTTCTTCTTCTTCTTATTATTTACTTTATTAATATACTTTTTTATTTACTCTTTTTTTTATTTCCACTAAATTAATTTATAATTTATATTTATTATTAATAACTAATAATTAAATTATTATTAATATATTCAATACGTGAAAATATTAATGTATTTATTTATTATATTTAATATTACTTGAACACATTATTGTATTTTTTATTTTATATATTCATTTATATATGATTAAGATATTATTATAAGGCATATCTTAGGGAGAGTTTTTGATAAACTGATAACGTCAATGCGAAATGCAAATGCCAATTCCGTAGATGTAATACAGGAAGCTTATTTTATTTTACAGTTTATTCTCGACATTTCACCGCCTCCTTTCAATAATTAAATATTGCCTCCGCCATGGGTGTTCCATTTCAAACGTTCCCACGAATTTGGGTGTTGCTTCCATATGTCCTTGATGCATTTCCTTGCTCCTATGCCCCTATGTGCCAGAAGTGGAACATTTATAAAAATTAGCTTTACCTTGGCTTGCATTAGTTGGGAGCATATAATTGATGTGTTTCCATTCTACCGTGCCCCTGTGCGTCGGAAGTGGAACATTTGTAAAATTTGGCTTTTCCTTGGCCTCCATTAGTCAGAAGCATATTATTAGGCCAATTCCACAAGGCCATAACAAAGCGTGTGCAGAGAGTCATAGAGGAAATAAAATTCCTTACCAAATACTCTTGTTTCAGTTCCCTACCCAAACCCTTATTTTCTCTGTTTGAATTTTTCATCTTTCTTGCCTTTGGAAGAAAGAATTCGATGGCAATCTAAAGGTATTTTCCATTTCCGTATTTTCTTTTTTAAAAATTACTGTAAACACCATTAGAGTTTTATCAATTTCTATGTTAGAACCTGCAAGAGTCGATGCGGTGAAACAATTAAGATATAATGGAACTTTCTATAATAAAACTGTGCCTGTGAAGTTATTTTGTAATTGATTTTCCTGGAATTCAAAGGTTGAAATATTAGTGTGAGGTTTTGTGCATTTTTCCCGAAACCGCAGCTTGAAAATTATGCATAAATGCTTTGGGGTTAATTCATAGAACATGAGTATTATAGTTAAGATGAATTTTTAGTTGGGGAGAGGGTTTCTCAATGTCGAGTATTCTAGTTAGGTCAAGTTTTATTTGGGCCGAGGGTTTCCTAATGTGGGCATTAAATTTGAATCAATTTTTTATTGGTTGGAGGATTTCTTAATTTGAGGTATTGACATTTAGGTGAAATGTTTATTCGCAGGAGGGTTTTCGATTCAGAGTGTTAAAATTGGGGTAAATTTTTAGTTGGTAGGAGGGTTCAGAATTGATAAATAGGAGGATGACATTGCTGTAATTAAAATGAAAATCCTTATGGTGTGTGGGAAAAGGCCAGTCTTCGTTGGGAGAATTGATTGAAGAATGATCACAGGGCAGAATGACAGCTCATGGTTTTTGAATTCTAATTGTGAAGAATTTTATGGCATATTTACAACATACTCACAAAGCGAATGTTCTTTTGTTGAAGTCGTGAAGTGGTTTTTTGAGAGAGTTCTTTGAGCTCTTGTCACGTGAAAGAACTGTTGTTTCTTGGAGGCCGAGAAGATAGTTATCCAAGGTTAAAATTCCATCTGCACAAAACTTACTAAGGATGACGGTTGATTTCCAAGGAAGTTGCAAAAAAAACTTTGAAACACTGAGAACATCAAAAGCTTGCAAGGGGTTTGCTCAAAGGAGGCAATCACTTGCCAAATATTTCATTTTCCTGTTCTTTTGGCATGGATAGTTTATCATCAACTGGAGGATTGTACAATTTGGGTTGTTTTATTCGTTTTATTCTTTTTGCACATATATTTTATCATCAACTGCAGGCTTTCACAATTTAGGTCGTTTCAATCAATCAAATAGATGGTTTGATAAAAAAATTGATCAAATAGATGGTTTGATAAAAAAATTGATCAAAAAATGTCCTATCTATGTCAGGAACCCTTTCCCAAACATTTCCAAACCCCTTGGTCCATGGTCCTTCATGGTAAGTTTTTGAATATCACAAACATATCTTTCCTGTTGATAAGAACTTAATATTATCCTCAAATTGTTCTCCAAATACAATTTCACAAGTGAAGTTTCATACAAAGATGGTCATTGATAACAACATTAAGGTAGTTACATACTCTGACACTGGGCATCTAGAAGGATTTTTTACATCAAGTCAAAAACATTCATGGTTCAAAGTTATCGAATCAGCGAACTTGTGATAGCTTCAACTATGGTAGGATTCTCATGAACCATAGGTCTGTTGATTTTTTGTTTACTATATTATTTTTATTGAAAATACATCTTATATTTGTAATATTTACATGTAAGTTTGGTACGGTTAGAGATCTCAGTTGTAGGGTTTTACTTGTATGCAGTTTGGCTTGAGGAAAGGCTCCAAGTCCTTTTTTGAGGTACGTGCAATAGGATTTTCAGAAGAAACAGTAACTCCTCGTGAAATGACAGAGATTTTATGTGGTGATGACCTCATATTAATTTTGATATTTGATGTTGCACAGGTCGACACCACAATACCTATACTACGGTGATGCATTTTGTATAGAATCTTTCCATTTGAGAGATAATAGTGATCTTTCCATTTGAGAGATAATACTGCAGTTGCTATTGTTGTGAATGCTATTGATTGATGGACATTTTGTAAAATTAAATCCCTCTAATTAGATTTATGAACTTCTAGGCAGACAATTAGAAACAAGACAATTACAAACAAATATGTCTTCAATTTCCATTACTACTGTATATTTACAATTTCCATAGTAGTAATATCTCTTGTTTGTTACCGAAATGTTTTTGTTTGTTATAGTAGTAATAGACATATCTTAACTTTACTTTATGTATTGTTATGAACATAAAATATACATAAATAGATATTCATAACATAATAATAGTTAATAAATAATAATTATTAATAATGAAAGGTCATGTCTCAAAGGACATGAC
>SNQJ01S0011582.1:69091-84232 GCA_010110895.2 Picea sitchensis
CATAATAGTTAATAAATAATAATTATTAATAATGAAAGGTCATGTCTCAAAGGACATGACTATTGGTAAAGGGCACCCCTGCGTGGGTATATAAGCAGGCTCTCATTCTCAATTGTAATCATCATCTATATCTTATTATCTTATTATTCATTCTTATTACATATATATTTGTCCATATGGATTTGACTACTATATTCCAGATATTTTGGATTATTCTTGTGTGAGCGAACTTTGTTCGTCTCATTACTGTAACAACTACTTAGTAACTTTATGCATATGCCAGTCGTTAATGTTAAATCAATATATTTATCTTTTATATCTTGCATTATAGGTGTTGCTATATTTTTACATTATAAAAATATAAATAATATATTTTATATTGATGATGATGATGATGACGACGATGATTAACGTCCACTAAGACCTAATTGGTCTATCAAACCTTAAGAGGGTAAGTGATTACTTGCGATTATTTAGAATTTTGTTTCTATTCTCGAAAAGCATTAAGAGAAGCTTTCCAAGGTCACCATACTTTTGTTGAGTTAAGAGATTAGGAAGGTATGCTCACATACATTGGATCTTTTATATAATGTATGCTCCTTGTTTTTATATTTTATTTTATATTCTCAAGTTTTTGAACATTGCTTTTTTTTTTTATTTTAATAGTGAAAAATTGAAACAATTAATATAAAAATGTTGTTTCAAAATCAATACATTTAAAAATTTTGTTTCAAAATCAATACATTTAAGAGAATAATATTAAAATTGAAAAAAATAATATAAAAAGTTTTTTGAACAACATTCTTTTTAAAATATAAATAATTTCAAAAGAATTATTATTATTATTATTACTAACTTTAAAAAGATTTATAATTTTTTTTTTTTTTTTATGAAAAAGTTGTTTCCTAATCAATATATTGTTGGAAAATTTAAAAGAATTAAATTTTCCAAAATATAGATAGTTTTAAAAACATTTTTATTTAATTGTAAAAGAGCTTCTCATTAAAACCATTTAATATATTACAGAAAAAACATCAATTATAAATGTATAGTTTTTCTTAAAATATTTTTTAATTTACAATATTAATCATCTACCAAATATTTATATTTAATTTTAAAATAGTTTATGATTAAAACAATTTTTGGATTTATAGTTTTTCTTAAAATATTTTTGGATTTATAATAGTAATCATCTACATATCTAAAACCAATATGTATAATAATAACCATCTACATATCTAAAATAAAAGAGAGATTTGAATTTTTTTTAAATAAGCAAAATGTTAAATGAATATTAAAATAATAATAATAATAATTTATTTTTGTATAAGATCTTTCAATATTATTTGTATTATTCATATTAATTTAAATATACAATATTTATCAAAATAAAATAAAAATTATCAAAATAAAATAAAAAATAAAATAAAAAATGATTTAATTTTTTTACATATTAAATCAAGTTAAATAATTATAAAACTTTTTAAAATTAGAAAAACCAAAATTCACCTTATTGATATAAATCCATAGAAATCCCTTAACCTCCATTAAGAAGTGTACTTTGTGTTATATAAACCTTTTAAAATGAGTAGGTTTTGGTATTTTAATAGATTTATGCACTTCAAAGTTCTATGGAAAACACAGATCTATTCATAGTGTTACTAAGTTATATATGAATAAAGATCAATGGTTTTGCTCTTTTTCTTTATTTCTTAGAGTTTACCTTAAATGAGCACATCAGCCTTGAAAGGTTAAGCCTTCTCGTGGCAAGGAAACCAGAAAAAACTAATGAATGAAATTTAGCTTGAAACTAGATAAGATTGTCGTGTCATTTGTTGAATGGTAAATCAGATTATTCAGATTAATTAAATTTGAACTTGTAATTGTTGTGCCATTGGTAATGCCATATACATTTGCACAGGATCTATGTTCATGGAACGAGTTTAACACACTAAATGTTTGAAAAACTAAATGAAATTAAGAGTGCTTAACACAATATAATAATTAAAATACAACTTAAAAAGAATAAATATTAATAAAAAAAATTGTAATGATCAAAATTGTGATTAATTTAATGGGATGAGGAATTATAGAAAAAATATAATATGTTTTTAAAGAATTATTCTTCAAATTTTAAATCATATTTCACATTATATTATTATTAAATTTCTCAATCATGAATAAAATATTTATTTATAAGCTATTTTTTAAAATAAATTTAAAAATTGAATACAACTAAGACCACTCCATAAATTAGAAAGGAGAATACATATCAATTATGAAAGAAAGTATATTTTGATCAAAATATAAGTAATCAAATAAACATTTAATAAAGAAACATCATTGAAATTTCAAATTATGTGCACACTATATAATATATGCTAATCATAAGTACTTGTAGTTTGTATCATAAATTTATGTCAAATTTGGAGTGAATTGATGATTGATTTGAAAACAAAATTATTATTTATGTAAAAGAAAGATTAAGTAAAATTCATAAATTAAAATATAAGTAGCTTAATTAAAATTAATATTATGTAAAATAAAGATTCAATCTAATTTTAAAATATCAATTTACAATCCTACATCTCATTACATTTTTTTCTTAAAAATGTAATTTAGATTCATTTGGTAGTTGGCTTTGCAAATTCTTCCATCTAAGAGGATGTGAATCTCTCCAGCCACAATGTCCAATCCAGCCATAGTGCAATAAATCTAAAACAACTTATTCCACTTTTCAATTGTTATTGTATTCTTTTCTATTAAAAGAACCAACATTTTCACATTATTGAAGATCATGTTTGTATTTTATTTTCAAAATGTTCACATTGTTAGTTAAATTTCTTTGAGTTTATCAAGTATACCATGCTTACATGAAATTTGCAATTGATTTTCAAACTTCTCCTTCAAATTTTTAATTTCCATCTCCCTCTTACTACAAACAGGGTTTGTGACCCTTCTTGTTTACATAACTATTGCATGTGCATGTGTTTTTCAACCTTGATGCAGGAGCATCGCCAACATATCAAGTGAGTCAGCGCGGAAGCGGAGGATAACTGGACAAGCCAACACGAATTTTGAAAACACCCTGAAGTTGTTGCACGATCTTAAATGTAGCAATTAAGAAAGAGCGCACTTGTATAATGTAATGGACCTTGAGCGGATTGCTCTCGTCCTTAGTAGTTGGAGGCATTTAAGATATTTAATGTAAAGTAGGTAGAATTTAATTCTAGACTAGACAGCTTTAGAGTGCAAGAGGGAAACGAGATATAGACACCCTCATTGTGTATTTGTAACATTATCAAGGAAGGAAGAGCAGGAGAACACAAGGAGCTGTAAGAACACCCATGTACAAATATTTGAATTAATAGAAATCTTTGACTCAAATCCATGGTTTTGTGTCTGTTCTCTGTGTATTGATGTTGTTGATTGCTCATGAATTTTTTCTTCCAGTTATACATTTGCTTTTATATGATGGGTATATGATTTCATGTTAAATTGAAGTCTGAGAGGAAGAAGGAATGAGTTTCAATTGTTTCTCTATTTGAGCCAGAGAATTCCTGCGAGGAGTGCAGTTGAAGTGTCTACAAGGAGTGCATTGACAGAGGGTTCAGATAGAGATAGATTTTGTTCTCATTCATCCAAGAGGTGTTGTTGGGCACAGGAGCCATGCAAGGAGTGCGTAGGCCGAGTGAAATCTCAGGGTTGTGGACCTGAGTGAAGTGCTGAAGGACTGTTGTTGCAAGTGTGCGCAGAGTCGAAGTATTCAAGCACTTGAAAAGTGTTTGAAGGTTGCTGCAAGGAGTGCATGCAAGAGTTTCTTCTGAGAAGGCTTAAAGTTGTGAGAAATCTTAGGAGGGATAGGACTTTGAGTTTGTTGAAGGAGAGAGCAGAGAATTTGTACCTTGTAGGTGGGTGAGAAATGTCGTAAGTGTGCATGCAGGAGGACAAGTCTTCGAGGAGGAGTACTTGGTTCACTTCACAAGATTCATCGGGAAAGATAGACGGTCGAAATTCTCCGATGAGAATCCACGAATTTCTGTGGGCCGTTGGTTCTTGTGGAGGTGTAGGGGATATACATGAGTATTCCCACATGGTTCAAAGCTCAGGACAGATAGAGTCATTGATCCAAGCTAGCCAGGGCCGTTGGATTATTCCCGAAATCACCTATCAAGATTTCATGAGAGAAGAGTCGAAGATTTGGTAACGGGAATCAAGAAATTGTGACACGCGATATCCTGACGGCTACGTAAACGTTGTGGGACCACAGGAGTTGGTGACGTGGACAGGTGGCGTATTATTTCGGGGTTTCACAGCGAGAAGTCCCGAACTCACTGCACTAGGATTCGCGATACCGCGAACTCCGAAGTACCGATGGAGTGGAGCGGTGATTGAATAGTCCATTTTGACGTGTGTCGGAGTTTCGATGCATTGGGACTTGGGAGCCGAAGAATCGAGTTGCTCGACACTGCAAGTGCCAAACTCGCGATAGGAGAAGTCCCGACAGGGTAAAGGAAGGGTTAGCGTTGACTTGTATCGGCATTTGGGGATTCAAGAGTCTGACGTTCGACCACTTACCTCGCAAAGTCGTGAAGTACCATCCTCCGAGTACAGAGAGGGGATCGCACGGAGATTTCTGTGGGTGAAGATTTCCCGACAAGGAAATAGAGGGACCTTTGAGTTCTTCGGGCCGAGTGGAAGAGAAGATCCTGTGAGGAGACATGCCTATGGGTGTGACTGCGTGAATTTGGTATCAGAGCACAGAAAGATTATTTGCTTTCTGTAGCAGAGAAGAGGAGAATTCAGCATGCCACCGAGAAGAGATAGACAGTCACTCGATCCAGAGGATAGGGAAGTGCAGTGAAGGAGAGGCAGGCAGGTAACAGATCCAATCATGGAGAGACAAATGCGTGATCTCCAAGCAAGACTCGAAGACATGGACATGGCGCAAAGATGCACAGCCAGTGCAGGGGATATCAGTGATTCCAAAAGTGAAATTGAGGCTGAATGTGAAGAATAATTTGCAGCCGAAGATGCATCAAACGAGCGTTTGATCAAAGCTATTGCCAGGATGGGTGCAAGGGCAAGGATGGACATTCTAGTTTATGAGGGAAACTTGGATGTAGAGGAGCTTCTAGACTGGATTAGAGCTCTAGATACATACTTCGACTATGAAGATGTCAAAGAGGACAAGAAGGTCAAGCGTGCTGTCACATGCTTGAAAGGACATGCAACATTGTGGTGATATGAGCTACAAGATGACAGACGCTGCAAGGGTAAGAAGGAGATTAAAAGATAGGACAGGATGATCGCGAAGATGAAGGAGAAATTCATCCATAGGGATTATCAAATTACTCTGTTCAGGAGGATGCAGAACCTGAGACAAAAGCTGATGATAGTGAAAGAATACACTGAGAAATTCTACAGATTGAACATCAGGGCAGGTCATCGGGAGAGAAATGATGAGAAGGTTTCCAAATACATGAATGGCCTGAGATATGATATCCAGGATAAGATGAGCATGGTAACCATCCGAACAGTGGAAGATGCTTATCAGATGGCTCTGAAAGCAGAAGAGAAGATGAGATGAAAGCAGAGACAGAGGGGCCAAGGCAGGAGTCAACCCAGAGGAAAGTCAGTTGCCCAGGATAAATACCAAAAGCCCAAGGAGGAATGGAAGAAACACTAGACTCGTACAGAGAGAGGTGGAAGTTCACAGGGTGGGCAATATGTTGAATAGAGGGCAACATAACGAGCAGAGAGGGGATTATGCTGACAACAAGATTTTTCCTTGTACTAGAGGCAGAGGAAGAGGAAGAGGTGGAGTAATTACATGCTTCACATGTGGAAAGAATGGGCACAAGTTTTACGAGTGTCTGGAGAAAAAGAAGGACATTGGAGAAGCTCACATCACTGAGGTGAAGAGGCGGGATGTTGATGTAGAAGACGTTGAAGGCGGAAGATCGCTCATGATGCGAAAAGTCCTTTTGACACCTGAGAAGGAGGTGGAAATTTCAGTGCAAAGGACCAGACTTTTTAGGACTACTTGCAAGACCAAGGACAGGGTATGCAAGGTCATTATGGATAGTGGTAGCACGGATAGTCTCATATCTACAAATATGGTAGAGAAGATGGAATTGGAGATGAATGATCATCCAAGCCCATATAGAGTTTCATGGCTACAAAAAGGACACCAGGTAACTATCACTAAACAATGTTTAGTTGAATTCAAGATAGGTGGATATAATGATAAGATCTTGTGTGATGTCATTATTATGGATGTTTGTCATCTATTGCTGGGTAGACCATGGAAATATGACATAAATGTAATTCATGATGGGAGAATGAACACATACACCCTAGAGAAGAATGGGAGGACACACATGTTTCTTCCGATAAAATATAAGGAGGTGAATCCAGAAGTAAGCAACACAGTACTTCTCATGAGTGGGAAGGAACTTCTTACATAGGTTAATAAGAAGGAGGATCCACAATTCTTTGTGGTCAGAAAACCGAGGTTTGTTCTGACTAGCACAAGAGTGGATGATTTTCCAGAGGAAGTTCAAGAACTGCTGGAAGAGTTCGTTGACATCATAGTGGACAAATTACCTCATTCATTGCCACCGATCATGAGTGTGAGTCATCATATTGACCTCATACCAGGAGCTAGTTTTCCAAACAAAGTCGCGTATAGATTGACGCCACAGGAGAATGAAGAAGTTAAAAGGCAAGTCTAGGAGTTATTGGACAAAGGTTTGGTCAGGGAAAGCTTGAGTCCATGTGATGTTCCAACAGTACTCAGTCCAAAGAAAGAAGGAGGCTGGAGGATGTGTACTGACTCAAGGGTGATAAATAAGATAACCATCAGGTACATATTTCCATTGCCGAGGTTGGATGATCTGATGGATTGCTTAAGTGGAGAAAAGTACTTTTCAAAGATTGATTTGAAAAGCGGATATCACCAGATTTACATGAGAGAAGGTGATAAATGGAAGACAACATTTAAAACAAATGAGGGTTTGTATGAATGGCTTGTTATGTCATTTGGCTTAACAAATGCACCAAGTACCTTCATGAGGTGGATGAATGAAGTGCTGAGTGAGTTCATCGGAAAACTTGTCATTGTGTGCATAGATGACATACTCATATTCAGTAAATCAGTGGCTGAACATTTGAAGCATTTGGCTACAGTGATGCAGAGACTACAGTAGAAGAAGTTGTTGATAAATATGAATAAGTCCTCATTCATGAAGACAAAGCTCATTTACTTGGGATTTGTTATTTCAACGAATGAGTTGACGATGGATCCGGATAAGATGGAGGTAATTAAGAATTGGCCATCACCGAAGAATATTTTTGAGGTGAGAAGTTTCCATGGATTGGCTAGTTTCTACCAAAAGTTCATCAGGAATTTCAGTGGGGTTAGCGCAACGATGATGGATACAGTGAAGAAGCGGCATAAATATTTTCACTAGACAGCATAAGTTGAAAAGGGTTTCAAATTGTTGAAATAGAAGATCACAGAACAACCGTTTTTGGTGTTGCCGGATCTCCAGAAAACATTTAAGGTGAAATGCGATGCAAGCGGATTTGCAATTAGGGCAGTCTTAAGTCAAGAAGACAGGCTGATCGCATATTTCAGCGAGAAGCTGAACGAGGCGAAATTGAAGTATTTCACGTATGATAAGGAATTTTATGCTATCATATAGGCATTGAATAAATGGAGGCATTACTTAGTCTCGAAGGAGTTTGTTTTGTACAGTGACGATCATGCATTGCAGTTTGTGACTCAATAGGAGAAGTTGAATTAGAAACATGTCAAATGGGTTGAGTATATGCATAATTTCACATTTGTGATTAAGCATATTTCTGGTATTGCTAACAAAGTTGTTGATGCTTTGAGCAGGAAGTATTTTCTATTGCAAGAGTTCCGAGTCAAAACGTTAGGTTTTGAAGATTTTTGGGACATGTAGGCAGAAGATCCAGATTTCAAAGAAGCGTATGAAGCGGCTGAGAATCCAGTTCTCAGAGACAGAAGCCCTTGGATAGACTACATAATCCAGGAAGGATTGTTGTTCGGAGGCAATCAATTGTGTATTATGAAATGCTCCATGAGGGAGAACTTGCTGAAGGAGAAACATAGTGGAGGATTGGCAGGACACTTTGGCCATGAAAAAACATCTGTGAAGCTGAATGAGTCATATTTTTGGCCGGGAATGCGAGCAGATGTCAAGAGATTTGCAGACAGGTGTAGAATTTGCCAGCATTCGAAGGGAAGGAAGCAAAATGCGGGATTCTATCAACCATTTCCCATACCAAAAAGGCCGTGGGATGCGATTAGCATGGATTTTGTATTGGGGTTACCAAGAACACAAAGAGGTGTTGATTCAATCTTTGTGGTGGTGGATAGATTTTCCAGGATGGCACATTTTATCCCATGTCAGAAAACTAGTGATGCAACTCACATCGCAAACCTGTTTTTCAAAGAGGTCATTCGACTTCATGGGTTGCCGAAGAGTATAGTTTCGGACAGAGATACGAAATTCATAGGGCATTTTTGGAGGACCTTATGGAAGAAGTTGGGAACTAACTTGTTGTTTAGTTCGGCGTATCATCCTCAGATGGATGGACAGACAGAAGTGGTCAATAGAAGTCTGGGAGACTTGCTGAGAAGCTTGGTGATAGAGCACCACAGCCAGTGGGACCATATATTGCCACAGCCAAAGTTTGCGTATAATGACTCAGTCAACAGGAGAACAGGCCAGAGTCCATTTTAGGTTGTCTATGGTATGCAGCCAAGAGGAGTTTATGAATTGAGAGATTCAGAACAGAATGCGACTAGCAGCGCTAGTGCAGAAAAGTTTACATAGGCGATGAAAGAACTTCACAGCTAGGTGAAGCAACAATTGCAGAATTCAAGTCAGGAATATAAACACAAAGCCGATAAGCATAGAGGACAACTTCAGTTTGAGGTTGGTGATCTGGTTCTGGCACACTTGAGGAAAGAAAGGTTCCCGAGAGGAACATACAATAAATTGAAGATGAAGAAAATCGGGCCATGCAAGGTCTTGAAGAAATTCAGGGCAAATTCTTATCAGATTGAATTACCCGATGGGATCGGGATATCTCTGATATTCAATATCTCGGATTTGTACCCATATAAAGCTGGAGAAGCAGAGATTGGAGGTGAGGAGCCAGTGATCCATTGGGCAAAGCAGATGCCAGTAACAGAAAAGCCACAGATGGAGTGCATACTAGACAAGAGAGTGAGTAAGAAGACCAGGCGAAAGCAATACTTCAAGTATCTGGTCAAATGGAAGAACCATCCAGTTGAAGATGCCAGCTGGGAAAGAGAAGTAGTGATACAGAAGCATGGACTGACCGTGCAGGAGCTCATGGACAGGATCCCATGAAAGTTTTCAAGCGAGAGAGTATGATGCAGGAGCATCGCCAACATATCAATCAAGGCAGCGCGGAAGTGGAGGACAGCTGGACAAGCTAGCACGAATTTTGAAAACACCCTGAAGTTGTTGCGCGATCTTAAATGTAGCAATTAAGAAAGAGAGCACTTGTATAATGTAATGGACCTTGACTGGATTGCTCTCGTCCTTAGTAGTTGGAGGCATTTAAGATAGTTAATGTAAAGTAGGTAGAATTTAATTCTAGACTAGACAGCTTTAGAGCACAAGAGGGAAACGGGATATAGACACCCTCATTGTGCATTTGTAACTTTATCAAGGAAGGAAGAGAAAGAGCATGCAGAGAGTTGTAAGAACACCCATGTACAGATATTTGAATTAATAGAAAGCTTTGATTCAAATCCATGGTTTTGTGTCTGTTTTCTATGTATTGATGTTGTTGATTGCTCATGAATGTTTGCTTCCAGTTATACATTTGCTTTTATATGCTGGGTATATGATTTCATGTTAAATTGAAGTCTGAGAGGAAGAAGGAATGAGTTTCAATTGTTTCTCTATTTGAGCCAGAGAATTCCTGCAAGGAGTGCAGTTGAAGTGTCCGCAAGGAGTGCGTTGACAGAGGGTTCAGATAGAGATAGCTTTTGTTCTCATTCATCCAAGAGGTGCAGTTGGGCATAAGAGCTGTGCAAGGAGTGCGCAGGCCAAGTGAAATCTGAGGGTTGTGGACCTGGGTGAAGTGCTGAAGGACTGTTGCTGCAAGTGTGCGCAGAGTCGAAGTATTCAAACACTTGAAAAGTGTTTAAAGGTTGCCGCAAAGAGTGCATGCAAGAGTTTCTTCTTTGAAGGCTTAAAGTTGTGAGAAAGCTCAGGAGGGATAGGCCTTTGAGTTTGTTGAAGGACAGCGCAGAAAAGTTGTACATTGTAGGTGGGTGAGAAACGTCGTAAGTGTGCACGCAGGAGGACAAATCTTCGAGGAGGAGTACTTGGTTCACTTCACAAGATTCATTGGGAAAGATAGACGGTTGGAATTCTCCAAGGAGAATCCACGGATTTTCGTGGGCCGTTGGATCTTGTGGAGGTGCAGGGGAGATACACGAGTATTCCCACAGGGTTCAAAGCTTAGGACAGATAGAGCTGTTGATCCAAGCCAGCCAGGGCCGTTGGATTATTCGCGAAATCGTCTATCGGGATTTCGTGAGAGAAGAGTCGAAGATTTGGCGGGCTCAATTTGACTCCTTCAGGAAGTCACCAACGGGTTGGTTAGGCATTCCTCATAAATGGAATCGAAGGAATTGTCAATATTCAGGGTCGTTGGAAGGTATTTCAATATGACGTAGACTCCGTTGCAGATTGCAGATTCCGTCCATGGAACGGGGATCTTTCTTGAGTTTTCACCAACCGAAGCTAAGGTTAGCCTTGAGCACAATTATTCATTTCCCATTTTTCTTGGAAGAAAATCTATTAAGGGGAAGGGAAATAAATCGTATCTGTTTTCATTTATGTATTTAGTTGTCTCTCTTTTTTGTTTTTTTTTCTCATGTTTTATTTAATTTATTTTGTGTGTAAGTTTAATTAAAACAAAGAATTAGCAGCCATGAATGAACCATGAAAACTACATCGTTAAAACCATGTGCAACTAAATGGACATCAAAATACATCGATGTGTTTGAAGAAGAGGGATGCAAATAAAGATGGATACCATCAACGGAATAATCTCGTATGGAATTCAAATTTCTCCCCTAATTTTCAAATTCTTTTTACCAATTAGACTGAATTGGGTAACTATGCTATATAGTAATCCCAGAACAACACTCCCTGTAAGCAAGAACTAACAATACATAACAAAGTTATTGCAAATTAACAGAAGGTATTGCAAATTAACAATATGTTACGATAACCATATTATAAATAGTATAATATACACTTCATTTTCATTCTCTTTTACATATAGGCGTAATTCTTTGAAACAAAGTTTTAACGATCCCAACCCGGAAAGGAAGAGAAGTTAAAGACAGCATACAAACATATAGAACAGACCTTCAATCCTCTATGCATTGTTTTCCAGCATCTCTTGTTGTTTCTCCAGTGTCCACTGCTGCCGGATTTTTTTGATCTAAGCATCGGCTGACTTATCTATATCTTCTACATAAGACTGTCTGGTCTGATCCAGCAAATCAGTAGTCCGTGATGGATTTCTCGGAGTGCACATCTGCTTATTGTCTTCTGCTCCATAATTCGCCTCTCGGTCGTTCTTCTGTTGCTCCTCTTTCTCCATCTCCTTGACCTGCTCTTTTTTCTTGCCATACAAAATGATTTCTCTTCCTTTGTTTACTTGAGCTTTTACAGCGGAGACAGTTTTGGACAGAGTTCTCAGCACTTGTTTTGCAAGATTGGCAGTAGTAATCATCAGCTTCATCTTGGCAGGAGTAATCATCAGCTTCATATTCATCTTGGCAGGAGTAATCATCAGCTTCATCTTCATCTTTGACTCCATCTCATTTCATCTTCATTTGCAGGGTTGATTTCAGACTATATGAGGAGCACTCCTTACCCCGATTGTAAATTCCAGTCATAAAAGGGCCCACCAACGAAGTCAACAGATGCTGTTGGCCCCGAACATGCCATTGGTTCTAAACAGATATAAGTCGGTCGTATATTTCTCGTAGATATAAGTCGGTGGAAATTGTATGCATAATGTCCAGATATTTGACAGTTTTAGTCGGTCGTATATTTCTCGTAAATTTCTCTCAAGTTTTGACCATCATTTTAATTGTACGAAGTCTAAATCTTCCCAAGGTTAGGTTAGACAACGCTAATTGTATGCACATTTAAAATCTTCGACTCTTCTCTCTAATTGTATGAAGATAAGATGTGTGTTGGATGGTTCATAGATAAATAATAGAGTAGTAAGAGAGTAGAGTATACAGTGAATATGGTTTATGAATAATGTATTAAAATGATTTTTTATATGGTTAAGTATCAATGGAAATCTTTCTATTTGGTACTATAATTGATTGACAATTGTTCATATGGAAGGGAATGAGGTATTTGTGTGGGTCACACAGGAAAAACCACATTCTTAAATAAAATCATACCAAGAAGAAAATTTGAAGTTGTAAAGTGAAAAAAAAACTTCAAAAAAAAACTTGGTTTGATTCGTAATGGTTTTTATAGATCCTTGTATGATATATTAATGAGAAATAGTGATTTTTTTGTTAGAAGCGAGAAAAAAATGTTGCTTGATCAAAATCTCTATATATGGGGTTTTTAGAAATTAGCTACTTCTACCCATTACTTAGCTTGATCAAGAGGTTGAACTTTTTCCACTTTGGTGGGAAAATCTCTTTTAATTTTACTTTTGTTGATTCTTTTTGAATTCCAAGTATTCAATTTTTTTGTATAATAGTTTGGTCATAATTTTAGAGCTGGTCTTAGTTTAAGACAAGTAAAACAATGGATTTTGGATTTTTATGCTTGTTTAATAAAGTCCCCTTATTTGTATATGACGATGATATTTTAGGTGATGGCTCTTGTGTTTACAACAAGAGTATGTCACCATTTGTCATTGCTTCCCTCTCTTAATTTAAATCTCTATCAAATTATCTATATGGCAATTAAAGTGATGCTATATTCTAAATCCAGATCTTATTGCATCACAATTAATATATGATAATTTTTTCTTTTCTAGACCAAACCTACACTAGAGTATATAGTTTTTATAGCTTAACCAAACTTCATTGTCACAATATGTTTTAAAGCAAATAATTTTAAATTTTCATTTTAATAAAAAAAACTTAAATAACATGAAGCAGAAAACAAATAAATTTGAGAAAAAACAATTGAAATTTAATATATATATAATAGAAGTTAAGAAAATCCATTTATACTCTCAATTTAATTTGTTGGAAAAAGATTTACATGGCCAGTTCTATTACAATCCGGTCGATATACTAAGTCAAAGATAACA
The DNA here is from genome assembly GCA_010110895.2 of Picea sitchensis. NCBI lineage: Eukaryota > Viridiplantae > Streptophyta > Pinopsida > Pinales > Pinaceae > Picea > Picea sitchensis. The sequence goes on from SNQJ01S0011582.1 coordinate 82,478, forward strand.
GATTATATTACATTAATATAATTCAAGATTTTTTTCTACTAAAAAAGGAAAATCCATTTATAATAAACTGTCAAATAAAAAAGAAATCAAGGTAACATTTATGTGAAAAGAAAAAGTAGGTCCTTAGGCGTTTCCGCGTTATTAAGATGGGTTGTGGAAACTCCATTAATATAAAGTCAGAATAAAACTAAGTCGTCCGCTTCCCAGGTCCTTCCACGTTAGTAAAGATGGGTTGTGGAAACTTCGTTAATAATTCCAGATGCCCTCTAATTAAGCTCAAAATTATATAATTCAATAGGTTCTTCTTGTTTAATTCAATAATTGAGAAGAAAAATTGTGGAACAATGAAGCACGTGGAAGTTTTGATTTAGATACTAATTGGTTTCTATGAGATGAATTGAGGTTCGGGACCGTGTCCTTTGAAATGTCGTGTCGTCGTAAGTATTGGAGAAGTTTCTCGCATTCTTTCATTTCACCGTGTCTGATAGCAACATGGTGTGCCCACAAGTCTAAGTGTAAGACTACTCTCGAATTCAATCTTCCTGCTATTCAAATGGAGGGGCGACTTATATGCTATGATATATTTGTAATGTGATTTATATGCTATGATCTATTATCTTATCTAATCTGTAATGCGATGTATATGTTAGGAAGGATTTAGGTTTTAGGTCCTCTGATTTGTAATGTAATTCATACTATGAGGGATTTAGGTATGATCTATTAACTTATTTAATTTGTAATGTGATGTATATGTTATGAAGGAGGATTAAGATTTTAGGTCATCTGATTTGTAATGTAATTTTGAGTAGAAGCATACTATCAGGAATTTAGGTTTTAGGTTTTGCATAGATGTTGGTCAATCATTCAATGGATGGCCAACCACTAATCTAATCTGAACCTAAAACCTAAATTCCTCAAAAAAAGAAAAAATATGAACCTACTTCTCCTCATCAACCCCCTATTACTCCTACCACACAGATGCCTACCCCAGATCCCAAGACTGATCCCAAGACTGATAGACATTCAACATCTTTCAAGGGATCTAAGCCCTCCAAAATATTTGATTCTACTCCAGCCATTGAGAAGTTACAACAGGAAAATTTTCAACTCGTGAACAATTGGAAGAGAGGAAGACTTTGGACATGCATCTTCACCATGACAATGCAATCCTCCAAGAAAATGTGAATTCCCTTCAACGGTTGGTTGACGAGATGACCAAAACCAATCACAAACTTAGGGCGCAATTGAAGCAACATAAGAGGCACAAGACAAAATCTTCATGGCAAGAAGGAGAAGCTTATAAAGATAATCCTTCTCATCAAGTGTAGTCATGTGGGTAAATTCATTTTTGTTTGCAGTGGGACCTACAAAGTCTTAGGTGTGGGGGTAATGTTGGTCCTGCGATATGGTTAATTTAATGATAATGATTAGATCCCTTTTGGCCAATATTAAATGTGCATTTTCCTATTTTGAAGAGTTTTGAAGGATTTTTATATCAAATCACCAAAGTATGATTAATGTTTTATAATGGTTTCAAGTATAATTCAACATGTTTTAATGATTCCAAGAAGCTAATTCGCGATCTATGTGTCACAGGAAAAAATCGCATGGCTTTTTTCTATCTGACCCTCCATCTCATACTCCATCTGGTGCTACATCCGTTACTCCATCCTACACTGCGTGCGGCACTCCATCCTGCACTAAAACCATGGGCAAGTTGGTGGTTATCATATCGACGACCAGTGATGGGAAAAT
>SNQJ01S0011582.1:84242-103149 GCA_010110895.2 Picea sitchensis
CTTACAGTCGTTGCAATCAATTTGCCTGAACCTATTTTTCTTATCTCTCACTTTTGTGAATCGAACATAAGTTTGTGACCTTGGTCACACATTTGACTTACACTTAGAATATTGTGTTTCATATCTTCCACTAGTACAATTTTGTTTTCCTTGGTATTCTTATTTCCAATTCTGATTATTCCCTTTCCAATGATTCTAGTTGAGTCATCATTTCCAAAGGAGACTGATCCATATATTTCCTTTTCCAATGTCAAAAACTTTCCTCCATCTCCTATCATATGCTTTGAGCAACCAATGTCAACATACCAACCACATTTCTTTTCTTTAGTTTGTAGAGCGAGTGTGAAATTTTCATTGTCATATTGATTCGTCTATCTTATCCATATTCTATGTTGAGGTTCGTGTCTATGAATATTGTTATTTTTTTGTGATTTTATAGGAGGGATTTCCATTCTACAATATTTGGCCATGTGTCCAAATTTGTTTCACTTGTATCATTCCACTTCAGTGCTCAATGATTCAAACCTATTGTACCTTCTTCTCTGTGTTTCACTAGGCCATCTTAGATAACCATTTTGTGCATGAATTCCAAATTTGTTTATGTTCTTTCTATTAGCTCTACAATTTACATCTTTATGTTCAAAATCATTACATGCATAACATAAACCAAAAGATATAGTTTGATACATGGGAGTTGAAGATATTCTGGAAGGAGTTACTCTTTTGAATCCTTCTTCTTCCTAAGCCTTGCTTGTTTCTAACTATCACTGATTTCGAAATATGAATCTTCTAGGTGGAGGAGTGTCCCTATGATCTTCCCTGTAACACTTATTATATCCTCTGATTGTATCTGCATAACTTCTTGGTTGTGTTTCTTGATCTCTAGTTTTGGAGTTTGAGCCTCTTTCTCTTTAATTGTATCCTAGCCCAAACTTGTCATGATGTGGCATATGACTGTTGATAATGTTATCCAAAACCTTTGAGCTATTCTGCATGTTTTTTTGTTGAAGTTATTTTCTCAACGTGACAATCTCTTCTTTCAATTTTTCAATGATCATGTCCTTTTCTTCCAACGGTTATTTAAGTGATTCTTCAATTCTTTTGTCTTCTTCAACTTCAATTTTTAAATTAGAGATCATCTTCTCCAATTCTTCAGAGTTAGAATTTTTTGTTTCCTCTTTTCTTTTTAGTTCTTCCAGTAGTGATTTTTTCTTCTTCTTTTCCCTTTTTATAACATCTAGGGAACTCAACAATTATTCTCTGTATTCAACTTATTCCTCTTCATTCTTATTTTGTGTCTCCTTTATCGAAGTTTTCTATTTTCATGAATAGAACTCTTTCTATCTCACTTTCACTGACTTCATCTTTGTCTGATGAAGAGTTGTCTTCTTTGGTGCATAAACGTTTCTTGAAGACTTTATTTTTGGTTCTTTTGTCTTTATATGTTTGTTTTCTATTTGAATCATCTTCTTCTTCTTTTTTATTTTTCTTATGATCAAATTTGTTATAAAAATGACCAATACCTCTATATCTTTCGTCGGTTCCATTTTTCAGTCTTCTGACGAAGTTGGCTACTTCTTCATCAACTTCTGAGATGCCACTGTTGTTTCTATATTCTTTTTCCTTTTGCCTACTCTTTTGATTTGAAATCTTGGATGCTTTGAATTCTTCTTCTTTTATACATGGATTCTCCTGTTTAGTTCTTATTTCATAGAATGTGAAAATTCCATGTAGTTCATCCATGCTTATTGAATCCAAATATGTTCTTTCTTGTAGTGTCGATACCTTAGGATCAAATCGCATTCGAAGAGATCATAGTACCTTTTGAACAATTATAGATTCATGAAATTCTTTACCCAAACCTCTAATTGCATTTGTTGTTTCATCAACTCGTAAGAAGTTGCAATGTTCTCATATTCTTTCATTTTCATCTGTTCAAATTGACCTATGTAAGTTTGAAGCTATGTTGCCTTGAATTTTTCATCTCCTTCATAAATATTCTAAAGTTTGTCCCAAATTTATTTTACGGAGCTGCAATGCATAAATTTTCCATATACTAAATCATGAAGACCATTCAAAAGTGAATTTTTGGCTTTTGAATTTTTTATACTTAGTTTCCTTTCATTATCATTTGTTGGTGGAACTGTTGGTTCTTTATATCCATCTATAACTAATTTCCAAACCAAAAATCCTTGTGCTTGTACATATGTTTTCATCCTTCTTCTCCATAATGCATAGTTATGTCCATCAAACTGTGGTATTTCATTTTTATACATATTGTTTCTCTCGAAGATCTACCTTTCAATGGTTAAATTGATTTACTTGCAGAGAATATCTTTCACTGATGGCAGATCCTCTTGCAGAAACCTACCTCAACGAAGCCAACAAGTTAGACGGTTCAAACTTCATTAACTGGAAATTCAAGATGCAGATGCTCATGGAGGGCTATGGTGTCTGGAACATTGCGAAGGGAACATAAGTGAAATTTGATGCAACTGCAGGTGTGACAATAGCACAAATCCATGATTGGGAGAAACATGGAAACAAGGCAAAGGTATTGTTGCACATGTCTGTTAAAGATAGCATTATTCCACATATTAGAGAAGTTACAACTTTTGTTGCAATGTGAACAACGCTTAAATCATTTTATGAAACTAGCAACACAAATCACATTTTGTTCTTGAAAACTAAATTTCTACGCATTAAAATTGATGGAAATGAATCTGTTAGTTCATTTTTGGTTCATATTAAAGAGGTGAAAGCCAATCTAGTAAATATAGGGGAAATTGTTTCCAACACTAATCTGGTCACTATTACCTTAAATGGTATACTAAAAGATTATCATATGTTCATAACAGGTCTTGCAACAAGGGAGAAGCCTCCTACGGTTGAAGAACTGACAGGTATTTTTCTACAAGAGGAAGAGAGGCGCGGGAATCTGAAGCCTCGGGATAAAGATTTGGTACTGTGGTCAAATAAGAGATCTACAAGAGGGAGATTAGGAGAAAGAGGCAGAGGAGGCAGTTCATGGCTGAGAGGCGGGTCATGGCAGAGTAGAAATTTATCACAGAGAAGACAATCTCCAAGACCGAATCAAGGTATGCAATCTAACAGACTGAGTCAAAGAGTTGTTTTTATTGTGGTCTAACTGGACATATTGTTAAATATTGTCATAAGAAGAAGAATGATGAGGATAGGAATAAACCGACAACACATTCAGGTCATTATGCAGAAAAATCATCAAATCATGATCTTAGATTATTTATTTCTAGTGATGATATTGATGAACCCCAAATTTTGAATCACGCGATCTTAGGTTGTTTGTGTCTAACGCTTCTTTATCTACTGAAACAGATGATTTTGATGCCTTCTTTGTGGATTTCGGAGCATCAGTACATATGACTTGTAATAAGAACTGGTATGCTAATTTTAAAGAAACACAAAATGGTGTGAGCATATATATTGGAGATGACCATGCTCATCAGATCAAGGGATATGGAGACATTCCTGTGACATTTTCAAATGGTATAGTTTGCCACATTCACAATGTTGTTTATGTGCCAGGAATAAAGAAAAATTTCATCTCTGTGTCCACCATTACAGATCAGTACTTGAAGGTTGAGTTCTTCAAGAATCGTTGCATAGTGAAGGATCTTCTGGACCATTTCAAAACTGTTGCAATGGGAGTCAGAGCAGGAGGCCTATACAAACTTGATGTTACCAAAAAAGCACATCACACAATGACTTCTACAACTATGCCAACAAAGGTTCTTTGGCATCAAAGGTATGGACACATCAATCATCCCGATTTATTGTTATTACAGAAAAAGAATATGGTTGAAGGACTTCCCATGTTAAAGAATGAGAATGTTGCATGTGATGGTTGTGCATTAGGAAAGATGCACAGAGATGAATTTCCTTCTAATCCTAATAAGAAAAAGAGAGATGTGTTAGATCTTGTGCATACTGATGTTTGTGGGCCTATGTAGACTAGGTCTTTAGGAGGTGCATTTTACTTTCTGTTATTTATTGATGATTGCACGAGATACACATGGGTTTACTTCCTTAGATGAAAAAATGATGTTTTCGAGTACTTTAAGGAATTCAGAACCATGGTGGAAAAGATGATAGGAAAATCCATCAAAATACTCCGTTCAGATCAAGGGGAAGAGTATAAATCAGGGGACTTCAACAAATATTGCAAATATCATGGAATAGTAGAATAGTTTACAGTACCTCAAACTCCACAACAGAACGAAGTCACTGAAAGGAAAAAAGGAACTCTGGTAGATTGTGCATGCAGTATGATGAAAGCTAAGAACCTATCGAATGTTTTTTGGGCTGAAGCCATAAATAATGCAATTTCTTTAAAGAATATAAGTCCAACAAGGTGTCTTGATAATGTTATTCCTTTTGAAGCATTGTATGGTTCCAAACCTGCAATTCATAATTTGAAAGTATTTGGGTGTAAGGATTTTGCTCATATTCCAAAGGAGAATAGGAGGAAATTGGATGTTAAAGCAATTAAATCTATTTTCATTGGGTATTGTTCTGAATTCAAAGCATACAAACTATTTGATCCTGCTACTCACAAAGTATTTACAAGTAGAGATGTACGTTTCTATGAGCAGGAAGCAGGAAATCATGGTGACAACAGTCATGATTAATGACATAGACTTCTTGATGAAGGAGTTAAAGAAGAGAAGCAATAGCCACCACAACAACAACCATCACCGTAGCGACAGCAGCAATAGCAGCAAGAAGGACTCAGTGATATGGACAATTGAAGCAATCATAGTTCACCTAGAGGTGAAGACAGATCTTCACAAAGTGGGGAGGAATATAATCAATTGAGAAGATCTTCATGATAGATTTGACTCCCTGATAGGTATAAAGACTATGCCCTAATGAGTAGCATTTCAAATGTCATAGAACCCATGAATTTTGATGAAGCGAATGAACATGATGAATGGAGAAATACAATGGAGGAAGAATATGAATCTATAATGAAAAACAATACTTGGGAATTGACTGAATTACCTAAACATAAGAAGCCCATTGGATGCAAATGGATATACAAACCCAAGTTTAATTGAGATGGTAGTATATATAAATAAAAGGCTATACTGGTGGCAAAGGGGTATTCACAAACAAAAGGTATTGATTATGCTGAAACATTTGCACCAGTAGCCAATTTGAATACTATCAAAATGTTAATTTCTTTAGCAAGTACCATTGAAAGCTACACCAGTTAGATGTTAAATCTGCATTTTTGATTGGTGAGTTAAAGGAAGAGGTTTACCTTACTCAACCTTAAGGTTTTGTGGCAAAGGGAAAAGAACACTTAGTGTGTAGGTTAAATAAAGCATTGTATGGACTAAAACAAGCACTTAGGTCATGGTATGAGAAGATAGACTCCTTATTTCTTCAACGGGGTTTTATGAGGAGAAAAAGTGATCCAAATCTGTATACCAAATTTGATGAGAAGGGGTATGTAGTATTTATTTCCTTATATGTTGATGATTTGATAATGATAGGAAATGCAGAGAAATTAATTGATGAAATCGAGGTGCAGTTGTCAAAATATTTTGAAATGAAAGATCTTGGTGAGTTACATTACTGCCTAGGTCTTGAAGTTTGGAGAAATGCACGCCAAACATTTTTTTGTCAGAGTAAGTATATCAGAGAAGTAATTAAGAGATTTAAAATGGATCAATGTAAGTCTTCTACTGTTCCCATGCAGCGAAATGTGAAACTTTCTTGTGATGATGGTTTGAAGGAGGTGAATGGTGTTATGTATAGACAAATGGTGGGTAGTTTGAATTATCTCACCACATCCAAACCTGATATTGCATATTTTGTGAGTGTGTTAAATCATTTTATGGAGAAACCTCATGAAATCCAATGGAATGCAACAACGGTGGCACTCAAGTATCTAAAAGGAACACTTGATTATGGTATTAAATATAATGATGCATCTGATGTTGAGTTGATAGGTTACTCAGATTCTGATTGGGATGGAAATATGGATGATTGAAGATCAACCACTGGATATGCGTTTGTCATTGGATCCGGTATTGTTTCATGGAGCAGTAAAAATCAGCCTACTATATTTTTTTCTTCTACTGAAGCAGGATATAAATCCTTGTGTGCAACAACTTGTGAAGTTGTTTGGTTAAGAAGACTTCTTCAAGATGTTGGAAAAGAACAAAAGTAACCTACAACAATCAAATGTGATAATCAAAGTTCAATGAATATTGCAAAGAATATGATTTTTCATACAAGGAAAAATCATGTTGAAGCTCAGTTTCGTTTTGTTAGAGAAAAGTTGTAGTCAAATGAAATAGCTCTTATGTATTGTAATACTAGTGAAAATGTTGTTGATATATTCACTAAGCCTCTTGGAAAGATTAATTTTGAGATGTTTAGGGAGATGTTAGGTGTAGAATTCAATCCATTCTCCATTAAGGGGGAGACCTGGAAATAATGGAGTAAGAGTCAGTTTGTAGTTCACTATTTGTAGAGTTTAGTTGTTTGTGGTTTGCATGTAACCGACTCAATAGAGTCTTTTCCTATTTAAGAATGTAATCAGTCTTCATTTCATAATAGAGAAGTGAGCGTAGCCTCACCTTGTGTTGTTTTCTCATATTTTAACTTTATTAACTCCACCTTCTTTAGAGTTGTGCTTGGATCTAAGTTTAGATAGGGAGTTTACATTGTTCTTTTTTATTTTCTGTGTATGGAATTGTTTGTTTTATTTTCTAGTTAGTTTCTTTTTCTTTTTGTTTTTATATCTAAATAATCAATAATGGTTGTTGTCTCTAGATTCTACAAGGTCATTAGTTTCTTGTTTAAAATATATTTTTTCTGTTTAGTAGTATATTTTTTTTCGGTTCATTAGCTTAGCTAGCTATATCTTTGTTAACTAGCTTGTTGTTTCGTGGAATATTTATGTTTTCGTGTTTTCTTGTTTAGAGATTGTTTGTTTTTATATGCTTGTTTTTATAAATTCATGCTTTTATAACCACATCTAAGTATTTGATAGTGGTTGTTGTAAAAACCATCATCCATCTCCGAGACCCAAAAATAATTAAATATACCACATGTTCATTTTATTGTTTTATTGATTATTGATCATTTATATAAAAATGGTTATTGATTAATGGGTTTAATCAAGTGCTAATTTTGTGTGGCTAAATTTGACCAAAATTACATAGTGAATGAATAGTGACTAGTAAAATTTGGGTATAGCATATATGATCCAAATTAATGGATGAGTATTGACCCATTTTAAATCATGTTACCTTCCTATTCAAAATCCCTCAAATACACCCATGTTAATGAATTTATTTTGGAGCAATCCATAGTAGACCTTTATGATGAAGAATGCCTTGGTGACAATATTGCATTCCACTTTTTGATTGACATCCACAAGGGAAAACTATAGTAAAAAATAGAATCACAAAAAAATTGGAAGGGTTAGAAATTTGTTTTATTAAATACATTTTGCCTTAATATAGATTAACCTAAATGTTTTGAACATTGATAAAAAAAAATTGGAATGATCATACATTTAATTTATTAAATAGTATAATTATGCAAGATTTATTAAATAGTATAATTATGCAAAGGTATACTTATTGGAAATGGCCAAATTTAATAAACTTTTAATCAAATTATTTATTGATGCCAACTTTAATAAGTGGATATTCAATGTGACTTTTTTCTACCCATTTTAAGTTTTTTATTACGTTTCTTTATAACTAGTGAGATGCATAGACACCTCCTAAGATTCTTTTTACCCATTTTAAGTAAAAAAAATATTATTGTTCTATTTCTTTATCTATGTGGATTCATGGCCACTTCCTAACCTTTTCTTTACCCAAGTATAACATAAGAGTTTAATTTTTTTTAAGACAATAGGATTTTTTTTTTTTTTGTTTTAATCACAATCTATTAAATCGCTCAACAACTGAGCCCTTTATATATTTTTTCAGTGTTCTAATTAGGATTTGTGTGGAACTCTTTGGGAGGCTAGGGATTCTTTTGTCATATATGCCAGATCACATATTCAATTTTTGTTTGGGAAAATAAATGACATTCAATTCTCATTGACTTCATGTTGATTCATGGTTTTGAATCGAGTTTGTATGGCATGGTCGATTTTGCACTAATGAAAATAATAACGTTGAGGATCGGTGCGCAGCACGAGCTTGGTAATGGAAGCAGAATATTTATGCTGAAGTAAATATTATGCTTTTATTACCTAACTTGTTAAGCTAATATGCAACTTGATTAATCATTTTTTTAATTATAAAATTTGATGTGATGGTTAGGAATTGAAGATGCTGGCATATTCTTCCTCTTACCTCTAAATCAATGAATGAGATTTGTATAATTATCTCTCTTGTATTTATGAATTCATTCATTCATTATGTTTACTTTTTCACTTTTACATAACGTGATTAATAAATTACTAGATCTTATCAATTGCCATTTACATTTACATTATTAATTTTTCATCTTGTAATTATATCTAACATGGAGCCTAGAAACAAGTGGAGAGCAACCATTTAACATTTACTTTTTAATTTTATTTTTATTTTTTTACAAATTGGCGATTCATAAATTCTAACACCATGAACACCATGTGGTATAGGAAACATTTATGTATCCGCCCTTTCACTAAACCATGCCATGGAGAAGAGTGGATTACCTGGTGTAGTAATGTTGGATGCCCCATATAGCTTGGAATGTATTCATATTTTTTTTAATGCTTAGGGAAACAGGGCCAGTATGCTTCTTCTCTTAAACCAAACAATGTTTCGAACAAAGTACTATCACTGTAACACTATGCTTAATATTGCTTTGTTTCTTGCAAACAATGTATTTATTTTTCATGGATATATTCTTTTAATGGCTAAAGGAACAACCCTATTAATAATGTAAACCCTATATAATCATGTATTGTATATTCATATATTTTGTTTATTTGGTATAACTACAAGTTGCATGCCATTTCCTACTATTGAAAGATTGGTGCAGAGGTGCGAAGATTCAAAGGTGACTATGGAGAATATCTCCATCTGGTGACGACTTATTTATTTATCTTATCAAGTTCAAGGGTAAAACAAAAGGATTTAGGGTATATGGGGCTCTCCTACAGTCATTATTGATCACATTCTCTCAAGGGAACAATCCGAGCGATTGGACCAATCTCTCCTAGTTCGATCTAACTTGTTGAATATTGTTTTGATTCCCCTACTTCATAATTAATCCATTCTCGGACACAGCCATATTGATCCTGTTGAGATTCAACAAGAAGATACTGGTGAAAATTATGCACCTACACTAGGATGGAGCCTCAGGCTATTTTTAGGTAGAAGTCTATTTTTAGATGATGAGAAAATTGTATTTATAGATGATGTCTATTTATAGATGGTGAGCGGATTCTATTTATAGATGTATGTCAACTATTGTTATCCCTTAATAATTGTTGGACTATAAATATTAATCTATTCTCAATGAGCACTTGGAAATAGTTATCTGAAGTGGAAAATTAGTTAGCTATAAGAAATTTGAGTTCAAAGGTTGAATGGTGGGACATCCAAGTCAAATTAGTTGTACCTGAGTGATTCGAAGTTGTAACGGAGTTGGATGTGTAGTTATATGAGTTATGAAGTAGTTTAAATTAGTTAAGTGGGTTAAACTCAGTTGTACTAGTTGTAACTGAACTTACACTAGTGAGAGATTAGTGAATTAATTATTAATTAATTCAGAGTCAATGATATCACATGAAACTGAAGATTTACCACTGTTAAATACATGCATGTCAGATCTAGTGGAGACCCACTTGAGATAACATGTGAAAGGGACAGGTTGACTATCAGTTTTGACATTAGTGAGTGTGCTCATGCAACTACACACACATTGGATTTTCCCATGAGGAATGCACAACCTAGGCAAGAGGAATTCATTTATTGTAGGGTTTTCCATTAGAAAGTATTGCGCAGAGGAGGCAGGCTCTCTGGAGGAAGTAAATTGGCACATGCATTTGCCAATTTTTGTATGACAGTGTGAGCCGATTGTATATTGTACTGAGAGATATTGGATTAGATTTTTGTATGAGATTGTTTCATGATCCCTAATATATACATAATATATGATAGTGGGTTTTTTAGCTTTATGCTTTCCTGGTAAAACATTTGTGTTATGTGTGATTGATATTTCTTCTTGATATTGCAATTGGCAATCATGTTTTAAATTTTGCAAGAATATCTGTAGAAGCGATTATGTATTTAACAGTGTTATATAATTGTTAGATCAGGAGAATCCAGGCAATTCATAATTTGTATTGAAATTTATACATGATATCAGAGCTCAGAAAATTGTAGAAGTTGAGTTTGTGACTGGATAGAATTCGAATTTGCAGAAATACTTTCTTGGTGCTACAACCGATTCAAGATCGAAATGGATTTCAATGGCTTGAGTTTAGAGTATGCAATCGAGGGCATATCAAACTACATTTCTTGGAAGGATAGGATGGAGGTAGTACTCGAAGATAATGGCTTGAAGGAATTCATTGACAAAGATATTCCTAAGCCAGATGCTACAAATCTTGATGCATGACAAAAGAAAGTGGAAAAGGTGAGGAGGATCTTGTTGGAGGGAGTATGAGACCACATTGTGTCAAAAATCCATGGGAAAGCCACACCATATGCAATGTTCCAAGTCTGAAGAAAAATGTGGTCTCAGTCGTAATGCTGGAGGACAGGGGCTATGACATTGTTTTCAGTGATGGAAAATCTTTCCTGCGACATAAAACAATGGGTCAAGTCAAGAAGATAGAAATTTGAGTTAAGGATCTATACAAGTTGTAGGTACATGGCTTCACTGCCATGATGGGAAAGGTAGAAAATGTGGTGAGTCGGGATGAGGGCAAATTATGGAGGAGGCGATTGGGCCATCTTCATCATGGAGCCTTCAAAATCATGCAACAAATATCTACTAGACCTCAAATGGGAACACTTTCTCAGTTAGATCAGTGCAAGGGTTGCACCATGGGGAAGTATGTAAAGTCTACCTTTCATGAAAAGGAGAACTGTGCATTGGTGATCCTGGAGAGAGTTCACACATACGTGTGTGGACCATTCTCAGTTGCTTGAAGAGAAAAACATTTAAGTATTATGTTATTTTCGTTGATGAATTTTCTTGTAAATGATGGATATTCTTCATGCAGAAGGAGGATCAAACATTCTCAATTTTTTGTGAGTTTAAAGCATTGGTGGAGAAAGAGTCGGGGAAGCAAGTGAAGGCTCTAAGGAGCGATAATGGTGGAGAATACATCTCTAACTAATTCAAAGAATTATGCAGCAAAGAATGAATTCGAAGAGAACTCATAATGCCTCATAACCCACAACAAAATGGGGTCATGGAGAGGAAGAACAGAACGATAGAGGGTGCAACATGAGCGATGTTGCATGATGAGGGCATACCAATGGATTTTTGGGCGGAAGCATGCAATAATGCAGTTTATGTGAAAAACTGTTGTCCTCATATAGTACTTGGCATGAGTACACCTGAAGAAGAATTCACTGGTAAGAAACTTTATGTTTCACACTTTAATATTTTTGGCTCATCTATTTATGTGCATGTGACCAGGGATGCCAGGAAGAAGCTAGAACTGACTACTGAAGTTGGGATATTTGTGGGGTACACAGAAACACCCCATAATTATCGTGTGTATTTTCCTAATAGTAAGATGATTGTTAAGCGACGGGATATAAAATTCGATGAGGGGAAAGCCATGCGGTTGTCACTTGAGAGGGAGCTAGACTTTCATGCAGAGGAGGAACTGCTGGTTCCCAAAGATGAGTCTCAAGATGTTGATCAACCACATGAGAAGTTTCATGGAGTGGAGGAAGCCACTCATGCAGAACCATCCATCAGAAATGGAAGAAAGCACACCACGGAAGCTAATAGATTGAGACTATATGTTGCAGAGAAAGTAGGAGCCCCTACTTCACAACACAGATAGAGACAGTCTCCTGATCAATTTACTAGATACATGGCTCTCATGAGAAAATGTATTGTGACTGAACCATCTTCCTTTCAAAAATTAGTGCAAGATCCCACTTGGGTTGATGCAATGGTGGAGGAGTATGACTCCATTGTGAAGAATAGTGCATGGGAAATTGTCCCAAGACCGGTTGACAAATCAGTGGTAGGTTCAAGATGGATCTACAAGGTAAAGCAAGCTATTGATGGGAGTGTTGAGAAATACAAGGCCAGTTTTTTGGCCCAAGGATTCTCATTGATCAAGGGGATAGATTATGATGATACCTTTGCACCTGTCACAAGGTACTCTTCCATAAGATCCATCTTTGGACTCTCAGTGCAGATGGGTTGGCGCATTCATCATATGGATGTAAAAACTATGTTTCTCAACAAGATCATTGAGGAATAAGTGTACATTTAGAATGCATAAGGTTTTGATCCCTTTGACTAGGAGTCGCATGTGTGAAGACTCAAGAGAGCGTTGTATGGGCTGAAGCAAGCACCGTGTGCTTGGTACACTCAGATAAACAACTATTTCACCAGACTGGGCTTCACCAAAAGTGAAATGGATGCAAACCTAAAGACTCTGAGGGTAATATTTTAATCATTTTTCTTTATCTTGATGATTTAATATTGATTGGTGATGATCAGTTGATACACTCATGCAAGGAGGACCTTGCAAACGAGTTCGAGATGAAGGATTTGAGCCTCCTTCATTATTTCCTTGGATTGGAAATATGGGAGTGAGATGGTGAACTTTTTGTGTCTCAAGGAAAGTATGCAAGGGATATACTATGTAAGTTACACATGGAGGGTGGAAAACCCATGGATAATCCAATTCTAGGAAACTAGAAGAAAGAGGATGCTACTTCTGGAGAGGTAGTGGATGCTACTCTCTATTAACAATTAGTGGGTTCGCTAATATATCTAGTGAACATGAGACCAAACATTTTCTATGTGGTTAAATAGTTGATTCAAGTGATGCTTAAGCCTACCAAGCTCTTTTTGAAGGCAGACAAGCATGTAGTGAGATACCTGAGGGGCACATCTGAGTATGGATTATGGGACCAAGAAATGGATGAGGTGAAGTTGCATGACTTCACGGATGCAGATTGGGCAAGAATCCCAATGGACAGAAAGAGCACATCAAGGGGGATCTTTAGTATCATATCTATAACTATTTATTGGTACAGCATGAAGCAGAGATCCGTGACACTCAGTTCAGTGGAAGTGGAATACATGGCAGCAAGTCAAGCTGAATGTGAGGCTATCTGGATGAGAAAGATCTTGGTTGGTTTGTTTGGTTCTCATTTAGATCCGATAGTGATTCATTGTGATAATGAGAGTTGCATTAAACTCTTTATTAATCATGTGTTTCATGATAGATATAAGCATATAGATATCCAGTATCATCATCGTAGAGATTGTGTACAGAAAAAGATCATGTTGCTTCAGTACATTCCTTCGGAAGATCAGGATGCAAACATTCTGATGAAGGCCCTCACCAGGATAAAATTTGAATACCATAGAGACAAGATCGGGGTGAAGGATAATCTCTTTCTTGTTGAGAGGGAGTGTTGATATCCTCATGCTATTTTGAGGTGGAAGTCTATTTTTAGATGATGAGAAAATTCTATTTATAGATGATGTCTATTTATAGATGGTGAGCGGATTCTATTTATAGATGTATGTCGACTATTATTATCCCTTAATAATTGTTGGACAATAAATATTAATCTATTCTGAATGAGCACTTGGAAATAGTTAACTGAAGTGGAAAATTAGTTAGCTATAGGAAATTCGAGTTCAAAGATTGACTAGTGGGATATCCAAGTCGAATTAGAACTGAGTGATTCAAAGTTGTAACAGAGTTGGATGTGTAGTTATGTGAGTTATCAAGTAGTTTAACTCAATTAAGTGAGTTAATATCAGTTGTACTAGTTGTAACTGAACTTACACTCGTGAGAGATTAGTTAATTAATTATTAATTAATTCACAATCAATGTTCTCACATGCAACTGAAGATTTACCATTGTTAACTACATGCATGTCAAATCCAATGGAGACCCAATTGAGATAACAGGTGAAAGGGAAAGGTTGACTATCAGTTGTGACATTAGTGAGTGCACTCATGCAACCACACACACATTGTATGTGCCCATGAGGAATGCATAGCCTAGGCAATATGGATTCATTCATTGCATGGTTTTCCATTAGCAGGTATTGCGCAGAGGAGGCACAGTCTCTGGAGGTAGTAAATTGGCACATGCATTTGCCAATTTTTGTATGACAATGTGAAACAATTGTATATTGTACTGAGAGCTATTAGATTAGAGTTTGCATGATATTTTTTCATGATCCATGATATATATATATAATATATGATAGTGGGTTTTTTAGCTTTATGCTTTCGTGGTAAAGCATTAGTGGGTTTTTTAGCTTTATGCTTTCCTGGTAAAACATATGTGTTATGCGTGATTGATCTTTCTTCTTGATATTGCAATTGGCGATCGTGTTTTAAATTTCACAATAATATTTGTAGAAGTGATTATGTATTTAACAATGATATATAATTGTTAGATCAGAAGAATCCAGGCAATATATAATTTGTATTGAAATTTATACAGATCCAACTCTTGAGACAAGATATGGATACGAGTTATGGTGTAGTGAATGCAACAGAGTCGAATTAGAAGAAACTGAACCAGACGACTGAGAAATAAATCTCTTTATCCAACTATAGCTATAGCATAGCGCTTGCTTTCTATTTATTAGTACGCTTTATCAGTGGGCACTTGACACACCTACTTTTAAGTGAGACGTTGATCCAACTACAAGATTGTATAGGAGGGCCAGAATCAAACATACAATAGTGCCTTCTAGATATCAACACGTTCATTCAAAATAATAGTCATAATTGTTTTCATGGAAGTGTATACATCTTCGGAATAAGGATTCTGATAGAAAATGAAAAGAAATATATGAACATCACGAGCTCGTTCAATCCAATGTTCAACATTGATCCGCACTAAGTGACATATGCAACAGTTTTGAGAATGGAAACCCTAACTACAAAGACATGACTATTCATCTTCACCAGATGTTAAAAACTTTTGATATCTTAAAATAGATCATCCTCGAATGGTTTATTGGGTGTATTTATTTCCAGAGTTTTGTTGAGGCAATAGACGACCTGAGTCTTCACTTCTTTGTGTTGGTTCCTCATAAGATCTACGGTTATGAAGCATTCATAACGTGTTTGATTTACCATGGATAATTAGGCCTCCAGTTTCTCTAATACCCTAAGAATTTCATGCTTGGACCGAGGTGGATTTGCAAGTTGTTGTCTGGTGTCAAAAAATACTATGGTAGGACTGTGTTTTTCTCAGATTCCCATTTCGTTCTTAAAATCACCATGCATCAATATTTCAATTTTGTTTCAAATATTCAGTTTTTTTTTTAATTATTATTTTATGCAATAACATATTTTAGGAATTTAAAGTTTTTAAAAGATTGGTTCTTGAGGCAATGTAAGGTGAATGCTTTAGGATAAATGTGTAAGGTGAATGCTTTAAGATAAATGTATACTTGCTAGATGAGAATTATCTTGAACATGTTGTTGGAAAAATAAGTTGAAAAACTATGTAGTTATTGGAAGAATAAAAAAAATGTAAATATGACAATGTCAATTATGTTCTTGTGATCATAGTGGATTCATTCCTGGAAGGATGTTGTTGGTTCCAACAGAAAGAATTTTTTTTTCATATAAACATAAATTTATTCATTCAAAATTTGTATAAAGAATTTAAACTTTCTCCAGAAGGATGGTGTTGGTTCCAATATAAATAATTTTCAAGGAAAGTATTTTGGAATTTAAATATTTTTAAAGAAAATTAAAAAAAAAAATTAATAATATATATGAAGGTATACTATAATAAATGAGATGCAAGAAATGTTGAAGGTGGTTATAATTTTTCATTAATTAAAAAAATATATTTAGTAAAAGGTGAGTTAATTTTTTATAAAATAATTAGTGCAAATACAATTACCTTTTATATGCTCCCTTCATTTTAGGTACTAGAAACAATCACATTAATGTTGGGTATGTGCTATATTCTTTGCACAACTAGGAAGTTGTAAGGGGGCGGGAGTCCCCATGAGTGGGAGTTCAAGGGCAATGGTCTCAAATTTTATTGTTTTGGCATTTTTTGTGTCCTTTTTTAGTGGTTTTTTCGGCACATGACTTTTGCCTAAAATGTCCTATAATGCATTGTTTAAAATAATTTTTTAGTTATAATGGATTGTTTAAAAAACCTAGATTTATAATAATAAATGAAAATTGTAGTTATAATGTATTGTTTAAAAACGCTATATTTACTATGAAGATATTACATGTAAGATTGATCATTTTTTTTTTTTTTTCTAACAAATTGCTTGACAAATTTGTTCTCACTTTAAAAAAAAATAATGATAATTAAGTAAACAAATTATATATTTTGATTTTATTTTTAATAATAGTAATATGAAAGAAGTATTTTTATAAATATTTGGAAATTGATTTTAGTCACAGGATAATTGAAGTATAATGTTGTAAGAATTAATTAATAGAGATTGCAAAGCTTATTTAGATATTTAGAACAATTGTAAAAATATATCAAAAAAAATTAATGGAAAAAAAGACTAAAATGTCTTATTGTCGTAGTGTGATGAATATATTACCATCATTGCAATATCCCCATCATCATCAATATGTGACAAATAATATCATGTAATTGCAATGTTATGAACATAGCCTTGTCATCGCAATGTTGTGCAAATATCCACTCGTCATAATGTGATGCAAATATATTGTCCTCACAATGTGACGAACATATCCAAGCCATTTCATTGTGACGAACATAACCATACTGTCACAATGTGATGAAAATACCTTGATACGATGAACATACAATGTGAGGAACATAACCATATTGTCACATTGTGACGAACAAAACTATGGTTGAATTTGGTTGACGATGAACATACGACATTTATGTTCATGACACAACCTCTTTTTATTTAAATTTCATATCACTATAGTGCAATGAACATATCCCCCTCATCACAATATATGTTTCGTCATCAGTATGTGAAAAACAATATCCTATCATCAAAGTGTATTGAACAAAACTCCATCATCGCAACGTGACGCAAATATCCAGTCGTCATAATCCGATTTTATCAATGTGATGAACATATCCTCATCATCGAAATATGATGAACATGGCCTCCTCATCACAATGTGATGCAGTCGTCGTAATGTGAAAAACAATGTCACGTTGTCACAATGCGATACACATATATTTTCGTTGCAATGTGATGCAAATATCATATCCTCGCAATGACATGAACATAGACCTGCCATCGCACTATGATAAGCATAACTATATTGTCACAATGTGACGAACATAGCACACACTTCACACTGTGACAAACACATCCATATTGTCATAATGTGACGAACATATCCTTATATGATGAACACACAATGTCATGACCATAACCATATTGTGGCAATGTTACAAATAGAACTATGGTTAGCGTTGCTTTACCTTGGTTGACCATGACCATGGTTGATTGTGGTTGACCATGGTTGACAATGGTTAATCATGTTTGATAATTATCTTCCATAAATGACCATGGATGGGCATAAAACCATTTATGTTAATCACATAAACATTTTTTACTTAAATATCCTATTGTGGCAATGTGATGAACATAACCATGTAGTTGCAATATCCATGTTGTCGTCAATATGTGACAAACAATATCCTGTTGTCACAATGTGATGAACATAGCTTTTTCGTCACAATGTGATGAAAATATGTAGTTGTCATAATGTGATGCAAATATTATATCCTCGTAGATGAACATATCCCTCCCATCACACTATGACAAACATAACAATATTGTCACAATGTGATGAACATAGTCCTATATGATGAACACACAATGTTATAAACATAACCATATTGTGGCAATGTGACGAATATAACTATAGTTTATCATGCTTTACCTTGGTTGACCATGACCATGGTTGCTTGTGGTTGACCGCGGTTGAAAATGGTTAACCATGTTTGACAATTATTTTCCTAAATGATCATGCATGGCCATAACCATATTCTCACAATGTGATGAACATAACCATATTTTTGCAATTGGACGAAGATATCCTTTTCATCGCAACGTGATCAACACAACAATATTTTCACAATGTGAAAAACATAGCCTCGCCATCGCAATGTGATGAACATATTATCATTGTTGCAATGTGACACAAATATCCTATCATAATAATGCGACATACAATGTTCTTTCATTATAATATGATGAGCAGAGCCCTATCATAGTAATGTGATAAACATATGTCATTTATGTTCATCACATAACGATATGCCATATGATGAACATACAATTTTATGTTCATCACGAAGCCACATTCTACTTATATATTCTGTCATTGAAATTATATGAACATATCCCCATCATCACAATATCCCCATCGTTGTAAAGAAAAAAAATATGTCACCATCACAATGTTATCAACATAGCCCCATCTGTTACACCTCAAAATTACTCTATTCTTAGAAATCTGGGGAGATATACACTCTATCTCCCCTCCTGATGTTGATTTTCAATTGTCTCCCATGCCTTCGACTTCCAATGATTTGGATCTGGTAGTTGACATGGTGATCTCTTCGGTAGGGTTCTTGGAGCCTGATCTCCTTACCCCTGTCACGGCCCTCGACATGTGTTCTTTTTAGAGTGATTTTCTTCCATCCAGTGAAGATCTCTTGGAAGCCATGACCGA
>SNQJ01S0011582.1:103199-123198 GCA_010110895.2 Picea sitchensis
CCAGTGAAGATCTCTTGGAAGCCATGACCGAGTTTTGTCCCTTGACATGGTGTCCTTCCAGGACGTTATTCTCTTGGAAAACATGATCAGGGAGAGTCCACGAGCATAGTTTCTCTTCTCTGTAGCAAGTTCATTAAAAAATGAAACGGAGGCCACGAGCACAGTTTTCTTCTCTGTGGCAAGCTCGTTAAAAAATGAAACGAAATCTTTGAGCATAGTTTTCCTCTCTGTAGCAAGATCGTTCAAAAAATGAAACAGAAATCTGGGGATTGAACCCAGAGTCCTGAGCATAGTTCTTTTTCTATGTCAAGCTCGTAAAAAAATGAAACAATCACCTCTCTTCAACCTTCTTTTCATCCACTCTTATCCTTTTTCTCTGTCTAGTAGAGAAATTGGTGAAAACCTCAACTTCGGTGAATGAATTGAATCTTGTAGGGCATGTCTCCAGCCTTTGATGATCATTCTAGAGTTAAGCCACTAGATTTCAAGCTAGGGGCATACCGAGCTTAGTCTTTGTTCTTTCTCATGCTCAAAAAACATGTGAATGTAACCGAGTATACTTTTATCACTTTTTCAGACTCACATGGATAAACGAAAAAAGAACCCCTTGGAGTCGTCTTTAAGCTCTTTTCAGACACTCTAAACATGATAAGATTGTCAAGTGATCTTGCTTCCTTTCCCAGTCATTAAAAGGTTTTAGAGGGCGTCTTTTGAGTGATAATTTACCACTTTTTCGTCCTTGCGAGACTAGCATTATGAAAAAGGACAACATTGGAGTCATCTTTAAGTTGTTTTCGGACTCTCTAAATATGAAAAAATACCAAGTTTACTTTCTCTGGACTCGTTAAACAATCATACATTTAAGGGACCATATGGGATTGAACCCTTACTTCTTTCGGTTTGTTAAATAAAGGAAGATGGACTTACCAAAGGTGAGTCATATAGAGCACGTGTTACCTTCCTCGAGCTTGTTAAATTAAAAAGAGGTACTCATCTATCTGGATGGGGGAAAAATTGAAGGAAACAAGCCAAGTAGTTTTTTATAACACTACCAGTAACCCTTACAATCACCCTTAAACACAAAATTTTATCTTTACACACATTTTAATGCGCTGAAACTCTGCACTGAGCCAATTCTCTGAGTTTTTGTTACTCCTTTGGGTCACCCGATGAAAGTCGCCGTATCCACTGCATTATCATCTTTTGGTCAAAGTCAAGTTTCTATTGTTGCGCCTGAGTGTTCAAGGGAAGTATCTATCTCAAGAGTTAGCCATCACAAATATCTTTTTCAATACCTGTGTCAGTCCATGTTCATTTGATATACCAATTACATCTCTGTGTTAGTTTCATGTTGTTTATGGGGGACACATAAAGGCCCCCTTTCGATGAGTCTATTCCTGTCGACTTCAATACAGTATCCAAGAACTAGACTTAGAAACCAATTAGTACCTTGGGACCTTCATGCCTCAATGGCATGCCTCCTCATGTCCGACAATGGGTTTATATCATAGACCTTTGATCGGATGATTCCATGGATGTTTGAATTCAAATCATCTATTCACATTCATTGGAATGAACTAGGGTACCTTAGGAATCATTGACATCAATGGTGATCTCGCTTGCGCTTGTTAACAGTTTACATCATTGATCGGTAATCAAGTGGTTTCTTCCATGTTTGAAATCAAGAAATCTATTCACATGGTTAGATTTGTGCTACATCGGGATCGGTAAGAATACCCTAGGTTGAGTTTTCACTCTTATGTATACTTTTCCCAGGTTATGAAGGAGTTCTTTTGAACTATGACACATATATTGTTACATAGATCCACTTTGTATTGGTCGTGGCTATGTCTTGTCATATCATAGATCCACTGTGTATTCTTCATGGCTACGATTAGTTCAGGTCATAGGAGTATAGATCCATATTGTATCTTCAGTGGCTATACCTTTTGTCAATATAATTATGGATCCGTAATGTATTTTATGGCGGCCATACCTAAAAAGTCTTTATCACTCAAGCATAGGTATGCTTGCCTTGGGTTTCAAACATGTCATAATATTTGTTTGATGGCTGTGTGCATCTTTTTCCAGCCTCTCTGCGTCCATACCCTTGCTCGAAAAATTCTACAAAGTACTTCAGTTATCATCGTCTTCTAACTTGGTACTTTGGGGGGCAATCTGTTACACCTCAAAATTACTCACTTCAATAGTGTTGCAAGTGTCATCATTATAAGTGTTGTAAGTGTCACATCTTGACTACAAGTGTTGCAAGTGTCACAAACATCATACTTCCATCTTTCCTATGTCGTGCCTCTAAAGACATCATAAGGACACTTAAGACACCTCAAAGACTAGTTTTGAAGAAGAGAAATCAACTGACAGGGAGTACAAACCTTTTTCCACTGAAAGAACCACTAAAAAATGGATTTTGGATAGGAGCGCTCCCCTAATCACTATTAGGGAGTGCTAACGCTCCTTGGGCCTCTTTGGGGGAGTGTTTGAGCACCTTGTGCACCCTTTTGGGGGAGCTCTACCCTTTTCTGAGCAAGTTTTGGGTTTGTTGAGACAAATCAGGGAAGAATCCCTCAATTTCTTAAAGTGGTTGGACCTCGACAGAGTTATATAAGGAGGTCTCCTCATGGTGAAATGGGGCGTTGAGACTAGATATTGATACCAAACTTATGATCATGTAAGTGGTATGAACATGGAAAATATTGGAGATGTGAAACTTATGATCCCATAAGTGAGATGTCATCAAAGCAATCAGTGTAGATTACTTGAGCAAAGGGGTTGGACAAGGAGAACTGGAAGAATCTGTTGCACCTTCATCAAAGGATTTTAAGTAATTTTACTTGTTCTTATCAATATATCAATGCTTGGCATGTTTCTTTCAAACTTATGCTTGTTTCACATGAGTTTGTCTGCAGTAGATGGAGCTATATTTGAGCTAATCTTAGTAGAGTAGGAAGTCCATTGTATCTTTGTTTGTTCTACAGGATCTATCCGAGAGCTCGGGATCAAAGCTCAGCCTAGACTTTGCAAGGACAAACACCATTAACGAGGTACATATCTTTTTTCTTCTCCTTCATATATTATCTTGATTAGATCTAAAAGGATGTTAATGTCCATGATAAGAACTTTTCTGTCTTGGCCTTAGGAGTCTAGAGACAAAGAGGGAATCCACTTGTCTGCACGGGGATTCAATTACAACACCATCATCACAATGTAACGCAAATATTTGCATCACGTGATGTGGCACAAATATCCTTTCATCACAATGTGACAAACTTAACCCTTCCATCGTAATGTGACAAAAATATATTCTCATCATAATGTGACAAACAATTACAAATGTCATTATTTGAATATCATCTATAGTCTTGGTCAAGAAAGGTCAACCATATTCAACCATAGTCAACCACAATTAATCATAGTCATGATAAACCAAAATCGAGTATAGTATCAATGTATTATTGTTAATTAATCAATACATTACATTCTATAATATCTTAATACTTAAACTTATAAATAAAATTAATGTTCAAATTATTTACTACATTTAATACTTGAACACATTAATGTATTTATGTATTTATTATTTTATATATTCATTTATATATGATTTATGTATTATTTAAATAATACATTAATCTATTATAAGTACATGTATTTATTCTATAATGTATTATAAATGTAATTTTATTTTATTCATTTATTGCTAATATTTTACTATTTTAATGTATTATTTTATCTTTTTGAAACTATAAAACTTTATTAATATATAAATACTTTATAGATTCATGTATTGCTAATACTTCATTTTTGAGACACTTTAAAACTTTTTTAATATATAAACGGTTTATAAATATATTTATTATTAATACTTTAATATTTTCTTCATTTATACTACTTTATATTTGTATTATTTAATTAACAAATATTTTAATTATTAATATATAAATGTATTTTTAATAATGAATTAAAACAATAATACATTACATAAAATAATACATTAAATAAAAGATTAATGTTTTAATACTTTAATTTATAAATTACATTAATCTTTTAATAATTTCATACATTTAATAGTTAACACATTAATGTATAAAATATTTTATACATTCATTTATATATCATTAATATATTATTTAAATAATACATTAATTTATTATAAGTACTTTAATGTGTTTATGCTATAATATATTATAAATGTTTTTTTACTTTATTTATTATGCATTATTGATACTTTAGTATTGCTAGGTATTATTGTATTTTTATAAACTTTAATACTTTCTTAATGTATATATTTTTGTTAAATTAATATTAATTAACTAATTATAATATTTTAGCAATCTATTAATTTATAATATATTAATTTATAAATCAATTATTAGATTTTACTATTAAAATATTTATTAAATTACATGTTACATTAATACATTACTTTATATATTAATATATTGATCTTTCATTCTTTGAACTAGGAATAAAGAATTTGATGCAGTATCTAACTACAGATAGATCTATAGAGTGTGGACATATCCGGGTCAATGACCATATGGTAGATATACCAAGTTACCCTTGAAAACCTCAAGATGTTATTACTATAAGAGATCAACAAAGATTGAGAGCTATTATTAGGAAGAATCTAGATCTGTTCCCTGAACTACTTAGTCCTTCAATTCAATAAACTAAGGTTCCCCAATAAATGAGAGTGACAACCAAAATGAGAGAAAAAGATATGTTAGCCAATATATGCTCTAAAGTTATGAATATCATAATCAAACCCATTTATTCATTTTATTCCCGAATGAGATCTATGATCAAAAGATAGGATTGATTTATCACAATGGAAATAGATTGAATATATATTTCTACATAGGAAGAAGTGATTAATGATATCTTTCTGAAAAAATGTCGCCACTCATGTATCTTTACCACAATGGTTTGGTCATTATGCATTATAAATGGTAGAGATATGAAGAAAGATGATTACTTTTAGTTCTCCTAAAGGATTTAACACTCACTCTTTTCTATCCAACCATAAAGGAGGGGAAGAATGGGTTCAAAACCAATAAGGAGATGAATCATTCGGAGGAGCAGAAGCAGAAGAAGGATGAATCAATATATTTAAAACTACGATCTAGTAATTATTCACCATAGAGAAAAAACCTTCATCTATTACGAAATGCACGAGTGATCCCATAATGAAATAATATCATTCCCATGCAGGATTATGTAGGTTGTGTGCAATTATTTATAATAAATAAGAAATCGTTTTGATTCTAGTTTCAAATCGGCATGGATGGATTGGGATGTTTATAAGGTTGATCTATTGGAAATGTAACATAATCGTAATGTTGAATTTCATTCAGGATCCTTACAAAAAATGATGAACATTAATATCTTTCCAATGGGAAGGCAGAATGGATAGAGGAATAGTGGATAAATTCCCAATTTCTTCATATTGGATGAAGGGAATTACTGTAGTGGAACTAATTAATGATTGTGTCCTTTTCGTATGACCACCCTTTGGATTACCAAAAGAAAATGATTTATTTCACCTAACTATTCTCCAGGGTCCTTGAGGGTGGTGTCGTATATTCGCTCGTGTTGTGCTATGGATCATCCAAATAAATTGATGTCAATTTTGATTAGGATGATCTAGAGGAATCATCATAGGCTATGCAATAAAAAAAAAATGAATGACCGATGGAGATATACTTAGCTAAAGAAAAAGATTTTATTGCAGCCCGATATGCTTTTCTGATGCAGGAGCATCCCTCACATCAAGCGAGCCAGCGCAGAAGCCAAAGGACAGCTGGATGAGCCAACACAAATTTTGAGTTTCTCTTGGATTGATGCGCAAACATTAATGTGGAAATTTAATGAAGCATGCTTGTATAATGTAATGGACCTTGAGTGGATTACTCTCGTCCTTAGTAGGTAGAAGGCATTTAAGATAGTTAATGTAAAGTAGATAGAATTTAATTCTAGACTAGACAGTTGAGAGCGCAAGAGGGAAACGGGATATAGACACCCTCATTGTGAATTTGTATGATTAGGAAGCAGCATTATTGAGTTAGAAGCAGAAGAGCATAGGAGATGCAGAGAGCTATGTAAGAACACCCATGTACATATATTTGGATTAATAGAAGAAATCTTTGATTCAAATTCATGGTTTTGTGTCTGTTCTCTGTGTATAGATGTTGATATGCTCATGAATGTTTGTTTCCAGTTATACATTTTCTTTTATATGCTGTCTATATGATTTCATGCTTGAATTGAAGTCTGAAAGGAAGGAGGAATGAGTTTCAATTGTTTCTCTATTTGAGCCAGAAAATTCCTGCAAGGAGTGCAGTCGAAGTGTCCACAAGGAGTGCGTTGACAGAGGGTTCAGATAGAGATAGCTTTTGCTCTCATTCACCCCAAAAGTGCAGTTGAGAATAGGAGCCATGCAAGGAGTATGTAGGGCGAGTGAAGTTCAAGGTTGCGAACCTGAGCAAGAGTTGAAGGACTACTGCTGCAGGTGTGCGTAGGGTCGAAGAGAATTCATGATTTGGAAGTGTCTGAAAGTTGCCGCAAGGAGTGCACGCAAGAGTCTTTTCCAAGATTCAGAGTTGGGAAAGATCAGGAAGGATAGAGTCTTTGAATTTTTTGAAGAACAACGCAGAGAAGTTGTGCATGAAGTGTTCAAGCAAGCACCGTAAGTTCACGCTGCAGGTGGACAAGTTCTGCGGAGGAACACTTAGTCATTTCGCAGATTTCACCAGGAGAAACGGACGGTCAAAATTCTCCGAGGAGAATTCACGAATATTCGTGAGCTGTTAGATCTCACAGAGAAGCAAGGGAGATACGTGAGTATTCCCACAGGGATCAAATCTCAGGATAGATAGAACCGTTGATCCAAGCCAGCCAGGTTCATTGGATCATTCGCAAAATCGCCTATCGGGATTTCATGAGGGAAGAGTCAAAAATTTGGTAGCGGGAAACGCGATATTGCGATACGCAATATTTCGACGGGTACGAGAAGTGTGTGGGCCACAGGAATCAGAGTGGAGGATAGGTAGCAAGAGCTATCAGGGTTTCATGGCAAGAAGTCCCAAAACATTGACATCAGGATTCGCTATATTGTGATCCCCGAAGTGCCGATGAGGTGAAGGACCGTTGAATAGTCAACCCGTGCATGCATCGAAGTTTCAGTGTATCGGGCATCGGAAGTTGGGGAACTGAAGTGTTTGACATTGCGAGTGGTGAAATCATGATAGAAAAAGTTTCGATATGGAAAGGAAGGGTCAGCATTGACTCATATCAGTGTTTGGGGATTCAAGATTCCAGCGCTCGACCACTGACCTCGTGAAGTAGTGAAGTCTGATCTCCCGAGTGGAAGAGGGGGTCGCGTGAGTGTTTTCTGTGGGTGTAGATTTCCTGATAGGGAAATAGAAGAGTGTTAGAGCTCTTCGGGCCATGAAAGAAGGAAAGATCCTGTGAGTGGATGTGCTTGAGAGCGCGTGCTGCGTCATTGTGGTATCAGAGCCCAGATTCTTGTCTGTATACTTTAGACGAGGGAGGCATAAGAGGTAAGGAGCACTTTGATACACAAAATCAGTGTGGTATTAGAGTGCAGAAAGGTTCTTTGCTTTCTGTAGCAAGGAAGAAGAATTCACCATGCCGCCAAGAAGAGATAGGCAATCACCTAATCCAGAGGA
This sequence comes from Picea sitchensis, assembly GCA_010110895.2. Taxonomy (NCBI): domain Eukaryota; kingdom Viridiplantae; phylum Streptophyta; class Pinopsida; order Pinales; family Pinaceae; genus Picea; species Picea sitchensis. Next base: position 110,909 of record SNQJ01S0011582.1, read on the forward strand.
TAGGGAAATGCTGAGAAGAAGAGGTAGGCAGATAACAAAACCAATTATGGAGAGACAAATGTGTGATCTCCGAGCTAGACTCGAAGACATGGAAACAGTGCAAATATGCACAGCCAGTGCAGGGGATCTGAGTGATTCCGAAAGAGATATTGAGGTTGAACGTGAAGAGGAAGTTGCATCCGAAGATGCATCAAACGAGTGTTTGATCAGAGCTATTGCAAGGATGGGTGCAAGAGAAAAGATGGAAATTCCAGTTTACGAGGGAAACTTGGATGCAGAGGAGCTTCTAGACTAGATTAGGGCTCTAGATACTTACTTCGATTATGAATATGTCGAAGAGGAAAAGAAGGTCAAGCATGCTATAACACGCTTGAAAGGACATGCAGAATTATGGTGGGATGAGCTACAAGATGACAGACACTGCAAGGGGAAGCAGAAGATCAAGAGCTGGGATAGGATGATCATGAAGATGAAGGCGAAATTCATCCCCAGGGACTATCAAATTACTCTTTTCAAGAGGATGCAGAACCTGAGACAGAAGCTGATGACAGTGAAAGAATACACTGAGGAATTCTATAAACTGAACATCAGAGCAGGTCATCGGGAGAGCAATGATGAAAAAGTTGCGAGATACATGAATGGCCTGAGATATGATATCCAGGATGAGATGAGCATGGTAACCATCCAAATGATGGAAGATGCTTATCAAATGGCTCTGAAAGTGGAAGAGAATTTGAGCCGAAATCAGAGTCAGAGGGGCCGAGGCAGAAGTCAGCCCAGAGGCAAAGCAGTTTCCTAGGATAAATACTAGAAGCCCAAGGAGGAATGGAAGAAACCTCAAACTCATACAAAGAGAGGTGGAACCTCACAGAGAGGGCCATATGTTGAACAGAGAGGACAGCATAATGAGCAGAGAGGATATTATGATGATAACAATACTTTTCCTTGTACTAGAGGCAGAGGAAGAGGAAGAGGTGGAGTAATCACATTCTTCACGTGTGGAAAGAATGGGCACAAGTCTTATGAGTCTCCAGAGAAAAAGAAGGAAACTGCAGAAGCTCACATCGTTGAGGAATAGAGGTGGGATGTTGAGGCAGAAGACGCTGAAGGTGGAAGATCGTTGATGATGAGAAAAGTCCTTTTGACACCCGAGAAGGAGATGGAGATTTCAGTCCAAAGGACCAGACTTTTCAGGACTACTTGCAAGACCAAGGACAGGGTATTCAAGGTCATTTTATATAGTGGTAGCATGGATAATCTTGTATCTACAGAGATGGTAGAGAAGCTGGAGCTGGATACAATTGATCATCCAAGCCCATACAGAGTTTCGTGGCTACATAAAGGACACCAGGTAACTGTCACTAAATAATGTTTGGTTGAATTCAAGATAGGAGGATATAATGATAAGATATTATGTGATGTCATTCCTATGGATGTTTGTCATCTATTTCTAGGTAGACCATGGAAATATGACAAGAATGTGATTCATGATGGGCAAATGAACACATACACCTTGGAGAAGAATGGAGAACACACATGTTGCTTCCGATAAAGGATAAGGAGGTGAAGTCGTAAGTAAGCAACATTGTACTTCTCATGAGTGGGAAGGAACTTCTTATAGAGGTTAAGAGGAAGGAGGATCCACAGTTCATTTTGGTCAGAAAGCCGAAGATTGTTTTGACCAACACGAGAGTGGATGATTTACCAGAAGAGATTCAAAAACTATTGGAAGAGTTCACTGACATCATAGTGGACGAATTACCTCGTTCGTTACCACCGATGAGGAGTGTGAGTCATCATATTGATCTCATACCAGGAACCAGTTTTCCAAACAAAGCCGCATACAGATTGACACCACAAGAGAATGAAGAAGTTAAGAGACAAGTCAAGGATTTCTTGGACAAAGGTTTGGTCAGAGAAAGCTTGAGTCTGTGTGTTGTTCCAACAATACTCAGTCTGAAGAAAGATGGAGGCTGGAGGATGTGTACTGACTCAAGGGCGATTAACAGGATAACCATCAGGTATAGATTTCCATTGCCGAGGATGCATGATCTGATGGATTTCTTGAGTGGAGAAAAATACTTTTCAAAGATTGATTTGAAAAGCAATTATCATCAGATTCGCATGAGAGAAGGTGATGAATGGAAGACAGAATTGAAAACGAATGAAGGGTTGTACGAATGGCTTGTTATGGTGTTTGGCTTAAAAAATGCGTCGAGTACCTTCATGAGGTTGATGAACGAAGTCCTAAGGGAGTTCATCGGTAAATTTGTCATTGTGTATCTGGATGACATACTGGTTTACAGTAAATCAGTGGCAGAACACTTGAAGCATTTGGCTACAGTGATGCAAAAATTATAGCAAGAGAAGCTGTTGATAAATATGAAGAAGTCCTCATTCATGAAGACAAAGATCATTTACTTGGGATTTGTTATTTCGGAAAATGAGTTGAGGATGGATCTAGATAAGGTGGAAGTGATCAAGAATTGGCCATCACCGAAGAATGTATTCGAGGTGAGAAGTTTTCATGGATTGGATAGCTTCTACCGAAAGTTCATTAGGAATTTTAGTGGAATCAGTGCAACGATGATGGATACAGTGAAGAAGAGGCATAAGTATTTTCACTGCACAGAAGAGGCTGAAAAGAGTTTTAATTTATTGAAGAGGAAGATTACGGAACAACCAGTGTTGGTGTTGCTGGATTTCCAGAAGACATTTCAAGTGAAATGCGATGCAAGTGGATTTGCGATCGGGGTAGTATTGAGTCAAGAAGATAGGGTGATAGCATACTTCAGTGAGAAGCTGAATGAGGTGAAATTGAAGTACTCCACTTATGATAAGGAGTTTTATGCTAACATACAAGCGTTGAAAAAATGGAGGCATTACTTGATCCCAAAAGAGTTTGTATTGTACAGTGACAATCATGCATTACAGTTTGTGACTCAACAGGAGAAGTTGAATCAAAAACATGTTAAATGGGTTGAGTATATGTAGAATTTCACTTTTGTGATTAAACATAATTCTGGTACTGCTAACAAAGTTGTTGATGCTTTGAGCAGGAAGTGTTTGTTGTTGTAGGAGTTTAGAGTCAAAACATTCGGTTTTGATGATCTCAGGGACATGTACGCAAATGATCAAGATTTTGGAGAGGCGTATGAAGCAGTTGAGAATCCAGTTCTCAAAGATAGAAGCCAGTGGGCTGAGTACATGATCCAGGAAGGATTGTTGTTTAATGGAAATCAATTGTGTATTCCGAAATGCTCCATGAGGGAGAATCTACTGAAGGAGAAACATAGTGGAGGATTAGCATTACACTTTGGTCACGAAAAGATGTTCACAAAGTTGAATGAGTCATATTTTTGGTCGGGAATGCAAGCGGATGTCAAGAGATTTGTGGATAGATGCAAAATTTGCTAGCATTCGAAGGGAAGGAAGAAGAATGCAGGATTCTATCAACCATTTCCCATACCAGAGAGGCCATGGGATGCTATTAGCATGGATTTTGTATTGGGGTTTCCAAGAACACAAAGAGGTGTTGATTCGATCTTTGTGGTAGTGGATAGATTTTCCAAAATGGCACACTTCATTCCATGTCAAAAGACCAGTGATGCAACTCACATTGCTAATCTATTTTTCAAAGAGGTAATTCAACTTCATGGGTTGCCGAAAAGCATAGTTTCGGATCGAGATATGAAGTTCATAGGGAATTTTTGGAGAACCTTATGGAAAAAGTTGGGAACTAACTTGTTTTTTAGTTCAACATATCATCCTCAGAAAGATGGACAGACAGAAGTGGTTAACAGAAGTCTAGGAGACTTGCTGAGAAGCTTGGTGACAGAACACCACAGCTAGTGGGACAACATATTACCACAGGCAGAATTTGCTTATAATGATTCAGTCAACAAGAGCACAGGGCAAAGTCCATTCTAGGTTGTTTATGGCGTGCAACCGAGAGGAATTTCTGAACTGAGGGATTCAAAACAGACTACGACTAGGAGCGCTAGTGCAGAAGATTTCACAGAAACGATGAAAGAACTTCACAGCCAGGTGAAGCGGCGACTGCAGACTTCAAGTTAGGAGTACAAACGCAGAGTCGATCAACATAGAAGACAACTTCAATTTGAGGTTGGTAATCTGGTTCTGGCACATTTGAGAAAATAAAGGTTCCCGAGAGGAACGCATAACAAGTTGAAGATGAAGAAAATCGGGCCATGTAAGGTCTTGAAGAAGTTTGGGACGAATGCTTATGAGATTGAATTACCAGATGGGATCATAATTTCTCCGATATTCAATATCTCATATTTGTACCGATACAGAGCTGGAGAAACAGAGACTGGAGCTTAGCAGCCTGTGATGCAGTGGGAAAAGAAGATGCCAGTTGAAGATAAGCCACAGATGGAGCGCATACTAGACAAGAGAGTGAGCAAGAGGACTAGGAGAAAATAATACTTTGAGTATCTGGTCAAGTGGAAGAACCATCCAGTTGAAGATTCTAGCTGGGAGACCAAAGCAGTGATACAGAAGCATGGATAGACCGTTCAGGACCTCATGGATAGGAGCCCATGAAAGTTTTCAAGCAAGGGAGTATGATGCAGGAGCATCCCTCACATCAAGCGAGCCAGCGCGGAAGCCAAAGGACAGCTGGACGAGTCAGCACAAATTTTGAGTATCTCTTGGATTGATGCACAAACATTAATGTGGAAATTTAATGAATCTCACTTGTATAATGTAATAGACCTTGAGTGGATTGCTCTCATCCTTAGTAGGTAGAAGCCATTTAAGATAGTTAATGTAAAGTAGATAGAATTTAATTCTAGACTAGACAATTGAGAGCGCAAGAGGGAAATGGGATATAGACACCCTCATTGTGCATTTGTATGATTAGGAAGCAACATTATTGAGTTATAAGAAGAAGAGCATCGGAGATGTAGAGAGCTATGTAAGAAAACCCATGTACAGATATTTGAATTAATAGAAGAAAGCTTTGATTTAAATTCATGGTTTTGTGTCTGTTTTCTATGTATTGATGTTGATATGGTCATGAATGTTTGCTTCCAGTTATACATTTTCTTTTATATGTTGTGTATATGATTTCATGCTTGAATTGAAGTCTAAAAGGAAGGAGGAATGAGTTTCAATTGTTTCTCTATTTGATCCAGAGAATTCCTGCAAGGAGTGCAGTCGAAGTGTCCACAAGGAGTGCGTTGACAGAGGGTTCAGATAGAGATAGTTTTTGTTCTCATTCACCCCAAAAGTGCAGTTGAGCATAGGAGTCGTGCAAGGAGTATGCAGGGTGAGTGAAGTTCAGGGTTGCCAACCTGAGAAAGAGTTGAAGGACTGTTACTGCAGGTGTGCATAGGGTTGAAGAGAATTCAGCACTTGGAAGTGTCTGAAAGTTGCCGCAAGGAGTGTGCACAAGAGTCTTTTCGAAGATTCAGAGTTGGGAAAGCTCAAGAAGGATAGAGTCTTCGAATTTGTTGAAGAAAAACGCATAGAATTTGTGCGTGAAGTGTTCAAAAAGGCACCGTAAGTTCACGCTACAGGTGGACGAGTTCTGCAGAGGAACACTTAGTTATTTCGCAGATTTCACCAGGAGAAACGGATGGTCAGAATTCTCCGAGGAGAATTCGTGAATCTCCATGAGCCGTTAGATCTCACAGAGAAGAAAGGGAGATATGAAAGTATTCCCATAGGGTTCAAAGCTCTGGACAGATAGAACCGTTGATCCAAGCCATCCAGGGTCGTTGCATCATTCACGAAATCGCCTATCGGGATTTCGTGAGGGAAGAGTCAAAGATTTGGTAGTGGGAATTGTGATATTGCGATACACGATATTTCGATGGGTAAGAGAAGAGTGTGGGCCACAGGAGTCAGAGTGGAGGATAGGTGGCACGAGCTATCGAGGTTTCGTGGCGAGAAGTCCCGAAACATTGACATCAGGATTCGCGATATTGCGAACCTCGAAGTGCCAATGAGGTGAAGGACCGTTGAATAGTCAACCCGCACATGCGTCAGATTTTCGGCGTATCAGGCATCGGAAGTCAGGGAACCAAAGTGTTTGACATCACGAGTGGTGAAATCACAATAGAACAAATTCTAATATGGAAAGGAAGGGTCAACGTTGACTCGTATCGGTGTTTGGGGATTCAAGAGTCCAATGCTCGACCACTGACCTCGCGAAGTAGCGAAGTCCGATATCCTGAGTGGAATTGGGGGTCGCATGAGTGTTTTCTGTGGGCGTAGATTTCCCGATATAAAAATAGAAGAGTGTTAGAGCTCTTTGGGCCGTGAAAGAAGGAAATATCCTGTGAGCGGACGTGCTTGAGAGTGCGTGCTGCATCATTTTCCCTTCCGAACATTTTTTTCAATTTTTTTTGTTGGATCTAGAAGAATGCTTATAATCAATATTAATGGATTAATATATTAAATGAACTATATACAAAGTAAACATTTTAAAAAATCATCCCTTACCGAGAACAAAAATTTCACCCTTCTACGTTGGGGTACATTCTTTACTCAACCAACTTTGATTAGTGAACCTGTTTGATCCTTCCTATTTTATCTCATATCCTTATACAAATGGACCAATCTGATCCACTCTCTTTGGATATCTAATGGACAGAATTAGTAGTTAATTGATATTCAATCTTCTTACCAATCTCTTGTTACTAAGAATTCTTATTTTCTTATACCATGCATATCAAGTCATGAGTTTGTGCGATACTTAGAAAATCTAATGTCTGATTGGACAATGATTTAGTGATTTAATGATGACCCTCCATGGATTCACCTATATAACTCGCAACTATAGTTTCAAATATTAGAGCTTGAATCCTGCTCATAAATAATCTGAGGAACATTACAATTATAGGAATTATTGAAGGTACCGAAGAAACAGGAACGACAACTACCAATTCATCAGCTAATATATTTCCAGAGAGTCGAAAACTAAGTGATAAAGGTTTTGTAAAATCCTTTAAGATGTTAATTGGTAAAATTATTGGGGTTGGCTGAATATATTTATCAAAATAACCTAACCCCTTCTTTGCAATACCTACATATAAATATGCTACTGACGTAAGCAAAGCTAGAGAAACTGTAGTATTAATATCATTTGTAGGTGTGGCTAACTCCCCATGAGGTAATTTTATAATTCCCAAGGAAGAAGAGAACCTGACTAGTTAGAAACAAAGATAAATAAAAGCACAGTTGTTATCGGACTAATCAGTAGGTGCGGACACTAACTGATCTCCCTAGATCCACCTAGATCTAGAACAAAACACACCAGAACATGGCGCTTTCCTCAAGTTTTAGATATTGAATTTTCTAACTAAAGAGGGATGAGTGACATACCATTTAAATGTCGCTTCCTCTCCCCATCACCATCCCAGCTCTGTTCCAATGCTCATACAATGATGAACCTGCAAAAGAACACAACCAACCAAAGCGATAGTAATAGCATAAACTCAATATAAACCTATGTATGTGATCAAGGAATCATACAATAAAACACAACAAGCTTTATAGGTAAGAATCATATTACTGTATCATATTGAACGTGAAAGAGAGATTACAACCATTGCCTTGATGTCGTAAGGTCCCTTCCAACTATCCCTTGTTCCCCACACACTTTCACTCCAAGAATTCTGAGAGCATAGATCTGATAATAGTCATAATCTATCTTGACAAAGTGGCTCATCTAGCCAAGCTAAAAATCTCCAAAACTCAATCCAACCCAAGCTAATCCCAAAAGCTCCAAAGCTAACCAAAGCTAACTTTCTCCATGAGAACTCCTCTCCTTTTATAATTTGAAGAGGATAAGGTGAGGAAGTTAGGATGATCCCACTAAATCATGAAAGCAAGTAAGATCCAAACCATCCGGATGCCACCTCACCATAGAAGTTTCTCCTTCTAGAAGATTCGAGAAAACGCTTGTTTTTCCCACGTGTAGGAATTTTCGCACCCTGCCTATAGAGAAACCTACAAATATCTTGCACCCTAGATATGGTGCAACCTGCGAGAATCAGGAATTCTCGCACCCTGCCTAGATAGCAACCTGTGAACTTCCTTTTTTACAGGGTTTTTACAAGGGAAAATGCAACTTCTTTTCTCAGGAAAAGTTCTTCTCCCTTCTCTCTTCAAGAACTCAGGCCACTGACCCCTCTGAAGGCAACAGATAGGTTTACATCATTAATGGTCATAGGGATGACGAAAATAATGTGTAACAACAGTTCCAATAAAGGAAACCCAGGGACCATATTCTTCCTCCCCAATCTGAGTTCTGGTCAAGTCGTGAAAAAAATCGAGAATATATTCGACAAAATTTTGACCACTGGTAAGAATCGTTTTTGGATCTCAATCAACTATGGTAGTTGAACCTAGTAAGACAACAATTACAACCCAAGAATTTATAAGTACCTATGCATGAACTTGAAACCCCCCTATTTGCCAATAAAAATGTTGACCCACCTCCACATCGGATATCTTGTAGATATGATTCAGTGTGCTAATAGGAGATCGTACGATATCCATATCCATATTCAGATTACCTCTTTGTAAAGATTCACTTAAAGAAGAAAATAAATTATTTTTGTCGAATGAGGGATTCCTCAATTATTCCACTCTCATCAGAATTTTTTATGTCACGAGATAATAAAATGGTTATTCCATTAAGAATATTTTTCTATTTGGAGCAGCCAACCAAACCAATAAATGAAATTCGATCTGATGATATCTTGGATGGAATAGTATCCAACTCAGTAAATCTTCAGGTCCCTTTTTTCTATTTTCTTATAATTACTAATTTACTATCTATTAGCCCTTCATATAGCTATAATGACCTTAATGACATTCCTTCACAAATTGTTGACGTTGATTTGTCCAGGTTCAATTGGATTGAAGCTATATCATCATCATTTGATGGAATTGGGATATCAAAAAGATATATATCACAATCTATATCAACTAAGCAAATTTTCGGAATACTCAAAATTCTACATTCCCCAAGAGAAATATATTCTTCTTGTTGATTGGTAATTATCGGAATATCAGGTAATTTCGTCATGTATCTAATCCCACCTAGATATTTATGCAAATGGTCCAATTGTCTCTTGAGCATTGTTGCTTCTTTCTTTGGAGGTCGATTGAATCATCTTGTATCTTTTTCTTTTTTAAAATCCTTGAACTTCTAAGGTCTCAGCTCTATAGTAGACCGATTAGTTAACATACTACCAAGCCATTTTCTATTTACATAATGACATCGAGATTTTGTAGGATTTGATGCTACTAAATTAGCTGCTTGATATTTCATATTGACTATCATGAATTTTTTCTCCCTACCTTCTATACAAAATGCCAAATCACAAGATTCTGATAAAGAATGAGCAATTTTAGATATATTTATAATATGAGTATCTTCACGCTCTGTAAAAATGTAAGGTGTTGTCTTAGGATTCCATTTCCTAGTTTTATGCCCTAAATGAACTCTTTCTTCCATCATCTCTTCAAAATCCATGTTTCAATATCTTTTGCTCATTCTCGTTCACTTTCCTCCCCAAAATAATGAAAAAACATGTAGCATAATATTTAATTATTCCAATGGAATCGATTACATCTCAAAGATTGCCTGCCTATCTAGTATGTGGTATAAACGTTCTCACTCATAGAATATTTGATACTCATCCTATTATAGAATGAATAATCATGAACATAACAAGAAATCTCTTTATTTATGAAGACTATTTGAATGGCTAATTCAAAATATTGTGAGAATTTTCTTGAATGGAAAAAAAAGAAACTTTGTGATAATGAAAGAAAATATCTTTCACTTTTTTTTCTAAATAGATTCCTATTCCCCATTCTGGGATCCATTCTATTATGTTTCCCTGAATGATGAATATGATTTCAAGTACCGATAGGTATAATCCCCCAAAGAATAACATTTTCCTTCAATCTTTTCAACCAATCGATATGACCTTGTAGAGCATATTTAGCTAAGGCCCGAGCAATTTCCTCGAAACTTGCTTAGGATATAAAACATTGAGCATTAAGAGACACCCTTGTTATTCCCAATAACATGGTGTGATAGTAGATTTCCTCTTCCAAAGAACGATCCATTCTCTATGCTCGTGATAATCCAATGAGTTCCCCTGGTGAAAAAACATTAGTCATTCCATCTTCTAAAATTAAGACTTTCGATGTCTTTTAGCATACAATAATCTGTATATGCTTATCAAAAATTCATACCCCTTGGGATCAGTAAAATGTTTGAATCTAATTGACCAAATGAATCTAACTTTGTTCCATATTTATCCTAGCACTGATGAATAACCCCCAAATACTTCCAATAATTCTTTTCATATCTCAGGTCCAATTTTCAAAAATTTCTTTCAGATTCATCGATACTGAATTAGTCAAACAGGCTTCTGACAATTTTTCAACTTTAGGAAGACCTTGAATTATATCACTTGATTTGAACCTTTCAAATATTAATGTTATCAATGTATCTCCTTTGTCAGTAATTTCTCCATAAATACCATGAACAATCACTTTTTGAGCAGCCAAATAGGGCTTAGCAGATATAATGACTAAAGATCCCTCATCAATTGCTATAATTTGACCAGATTTGGGGAGTGGTTCATCCTCGTATATACATACACTTTCAAGAATCAATTTTCCGGGACTAACTATTGGAAATATTTTTCTTACAAAATTTGGATGAGGAAGAGCACCAATTTGGACCCAAGAGATTGGAAATGATGTTCCTGCATGGATCGAAATGAGTAATTCTCATATTTTCGTCCATGAAATAGTATTTAGGTACTTGGAAAGTATTGAAAGAATTGTGGAAAATGGAATGTTTCTTCGACAACACTTTTTTGTAAGTTAGAAAATGGGAGGATGGGAAACGGTTGGTGATATTATGTAAATGACCCAAGAGACCTGACAATTCAATGATTTTTCTCATAGGATCCTCTCTATTTGATTTATTTACTGTATCATAACATTTTGAATCATTGAACATAAAAGATCCACTGTCTTCTTCCCCATTATATAATTAACAAATAGTTCCTTGATGCTTAATAATTAATTGACTCTCCCCATTGGAATAGAAAGGATTAGTGTGGTCCAATTTTTTATGGAACATCAAATTTGAACATTCTTTATTGTCCCTTCTTCCCATGAAAAAAAGGGGGTATTTAATCAAGCTAATTTGAATCATATTTATAACGATATTATTTTTTCTTACTAAAGTAAGAGAAGCATAAGCCTCAGATTATATAGAATCTATTTGTTCCCAATCTAATCCTCGACAAGTTTGAACCAATGGAATACTTATGTCACTCATCACTTAGATTCATTCACCATATTCGTATGAACTAGAATTGCTAATTTGAATCTACAAGTTATCTCATTCCCTCGATAAATATAGGGAAAAAAATGTTTCCATAAGGGGCCCATTAGGTATTCCATATTCTACGTTAGAATATCCAAAAATGGATTTTATCTGTAGAACACCACTTTTGGGTATTTTAAGAATCACATCAGGACAAGATATTATTCCATTTCCCCATTCTTTATCACAATGCAATAGGACGATGAATCGATTCATTTTATTTTTCCCCTTCATATCGTAATTCTTAGGGGAAAAGGTGACATAAATAGAGTCTTGATGCTTGTCGGATATGGCCTGATCAGTGTCTGAATAACTAAAGATTTATTCTTCCTTCCCATAGCAGTTTGAGTCACCTAATCTATTTTCCAGTTGATCCATGTAAGAATCGAAAAGTGATTGATGTTTGGCAACAAAAGGTTTAACATCTAATTGATCCCAATGTTTATGAAACAGAAAGGGTACTACACCGGATCTGTATATACCTCTTGACAATATCCATAGATAACCTTTCTTGAGTATAGGATGAACATTACCATGTACATATTCAAGTGCATGACACACATTGGTACTCCAGTGCATTTCTCCTTCTAGGTCAGATTATATATTTTTGTGAACATTTTATTTGAAGGAAGATGTTCTAGCATGAACCTCGGCAATAGTTTTTTTCGATTCCACATATCGATCATTATGAAACAAAAGTAAACTTTGTGGCTGAGTGGTTAAGTTTTGTACTTGATCCTGACCATAAATAGTGATGGATAAGTGATTATGACATAGATAAGTAGGATGTCCATTACATGCACATGTAGGATAAACCAAATTATCATTGAATTCAATCTTTCCATTGAAAGGGGCTCATACATGTTTTGCAATGTCACCAGTAAATACCCCCCCC
>SNQJ01S0011582.1:123284-134642 GCA_010110895.2 Picea sitchensis
AATAATACCTATTGCTTCTCCTAATTCGATCAAGTGACTGTGAGTAGTACTCTGACCATAACATAATTGACAAATCCGAGATATACTCTTGCAAGTAAGGGGGGTTCGTATATATATTGGTTGTGTTTGAAGGTTTATTAATTGATTGGAAATTCCAACCCCAATATCTTGATTGCGCATGGCAATGAATCTCCTATTTATATGTACATCATCTACTAGCACACGACCAATCAGTATTTGTGTTCATACAACAATTTCATTTATGTCCCTCTCTCGACCTCGAATGGGAGTTACAAAAATACCTTGGATAGTGCCACAATATTTTCTATGTACTACGATGCATTGAACCACTTCAATGAGTGTACATTTCAGGTATCCAACATTTTTTGTTCATATAGGAGTATCCACAACTCCTTTACGAGCCCCATAACAAGAAATAATATATTCTATTAAAGAGAACCATTCGCGTAAATTCCTTCGCATGGGTAGATCTATTATTTGTCCTTGAGGATATGACATTAATCCTCTCATACCTAATAGTTGTTGAACCTAATATGTACTTCCCCTAGATCATGAGAAGGACATCACATCTACTAGATTTAAGGGATTAGTGATGCTAAAATTCAGATTCATTTCTTTTCTCAAATATTCACTTGTAGCATGCCATATCTCAATCGATTGACATAATTTCTAGTGCATGTACATTCCCATAATGAATCTATTTCTATGAAATAGAACCTTGCTTCTCTGCATCTTGGAAAAGCCATTCTTTGGAAGGTGTTGTTAAAATATCATAAATTCCTAATGAAATAGTTGTATCAATAGCTTGTTAAAAACCTAAAATATTTCGTTGATCCAAGAAATGTGATGTATATGTCATTATGAAGTGATCTATTAATATGATAATAAGATTTTTAATGGAATTTTTACCATCACTTTATTATAAAAGGGAAAATTATCAAAGGTAAATCTAGTTCGTTCCTTCATAAGGAAAAATCTCCATATTTTCATTAGCGGGATTAAGCAATGGGTTTAAGCTGGTTATTCAAAGGCTTCCTCGATCTCTATATCTGCACTAACGAAAAGATCATAAGATCAATAAAATTAGATCATGAGAGTTGGTAGTGCTTTAATTGAGTGCTCAAAATGGGAAAAACCTTGTATGGCTTCTTCCATTTATCGATTGAAATGAGTATGACCAACAATTGTTCGAATATATATATTAAGGATTTCCCCCATTCTACATTTCTTATTCATTAATGTTCATGGATTTCATGGAAGGTACCCAAAGATTTGTACTGAACCTCGATAGGGGCTTCTTGGTTTACTGAGGTACTGATACATAAATCCACTTCCCCCCACCGGAGCCATAAGGGGTTGTATAAGTCAATTTGTTTCTATTGATAAGCTCTGAGCACATAATCATAGCTATAAAAATAAGGTTTCTTACAGGAAAAACTTTTCTTTTTCGAGTGAAATGGATGGTACCTATTACCATAAATAGCATGACTATTTCTAACCGTTGATATATAAAGTCCAAGAAGCATATCCTGAGTCGATATAGAAATAGGATCTCTGATAACTAGGTGATTGATATACAATAGGTAGGTGATCAATTCAACAATACGAGATGTCCTTGCATAACCTCTTGAAGTGCTTCCCACACAATGGGTCCCTTATCTCGAATAATACTTTTAGAATCTCTTAGGTTGGGAGAAATATGTCATCCAGTGAGACTAGGAATTACAAATGCTTGAAAAATATTGATTTCTATTTCTGAGGGTAATCCACATTGATACAATGATAGAAAGGGACCCACCACTATAAGGAAACAACCTGAATAATCAACTCGTTTCCCTAGTAAATTTTCATGGGATCTCCCCTCTTTAACTTTGATCACATCTAAGAATGATTTATAAGGCCTATCATGATTGTCTCTCATTGGTTGTCCACAGATGCCATGATTGAGAAGTGCATCTCTGGCTTCTTGAATCGATTTTTTTTGACAAATAACAAATGAATCAGATCCACTTTTTGCTAATAAATTGGTAAGACTATTATTTCGATTGATAAATCTTTGATAATTTTCATTTAGATCTGATGAGGTAATAAGTCCACCTTCACTTAATTGAATGATTGGCCTCAGTTCAGGAGGAATAACTGGTAATAGGAATAAGACCATCCATTTTGGTTCCATATTTGTTCAGAGAAAATGTTTAACCAATTTCATATGTCCAACCAGAAAATACTTTCTTCTTCAAACTATTTCATCCTCCCATCCATCCACAGTATATTTTTGATCCTCCTCCAATCTGTTCCATTTCAATTCAACCAAGTTCTTTCATTCCATATGTGAATGATCTATAATAATTTTCAGAGACATACCAGTGAGTTGTTCTCTTATATCATCTCCCCCAGTAGCTATTTATCTCTCTTGAAATGTTCCAGAACCCCGAGCAAAGAGGTAATGAGAATGATAACAGAGGTAATGATGAATAATATCTATCCAGGATTGATGCAGGAGCATCATACAAAGCCAAATAACGTGCCTAGCCAAAGGAACAACTAGATGTGGAGATAAAAAAATGACACATTTTCATAAAAACGTTTTGAATTTTGAAAACTGAAGGATTAATGTAATAGCTAGGAGAAGTGTACTTACATTTATGTCTTGGAGATATGAACAAATCTGGAGAAATTACTCTTGCCTGTCGGATGTAATAGGCATTTAAGTCTGTTAATTTAAAGTAGGTAGATATGAATGTTAGATTATACGGTTTAGAAGCGTAGGAGGGAAAACGGATATAGACACCCTCACCCTTGTATCATTGTAATGATATGATCATTCAGAATTCATAAGCTGGAGAGATATAGTAGAGAGTTGTAAAGAAGAACCCATGTACAGGAGCACTTGATCTGAGAGAGAAGAAGAATGAGTTTCAATTGTTTCTCTTCCTGATAATTCCTACAAGGAGTGTAGTGAACGTTCACAAGGTGTGCGTTGACGAAGGTCTGAGTTTTATCTTAGAAAGCTCAAGAGAGATATCATTGTTCTCAAATCCGTAGAAGTGCAGGTGAAGCACAGAGCCCTGTAAGGTGTGTGCAGGCTGGTTGAGGATTTAGAACTTATCAGCTAAGGTGAAGGTTGAAGTACCACTGTTGCAAGGAGTGTACAGGGTCGAAGAATCAAATAACCAAAGTTTATTTGAAAGTTTTCTGCAAGGAGTGTGAGCAGGAACCCTTTTGGAAGGCTTGAGTTTGCAAGTGAAAGCTCAGGAGAGATAACGCCTTTGAAGTGTTCAAAGGGAGACAAGGATCGATATCGTCTCATAGAAGTTAAGTTCAGGATGGAGAACACTCAGTCGTTGGGTAGAAGCCATTGAGGAGTGAATCAGGTGGATAGAATTCTCCGTGGAGAGCTCGTGAAATCACGAGGATTGTAGGATCCAAAGGAGCTGTAAGGTGGTTAGGAATTAGATGAATCTTCCACCCTAATATCAAGAATCAAAGTGAAATGTTGATCATGATCAATAAGAGTCGTTGATCTCATTTCAACCCATGTCGTTGGATCATTTCGTGAATTCAGGGTTCGTGAGTTTGGAGGACAGACCAAATTCTTGGTTTCATCCCGAGTTGCGAGGAACAGGGAAGCAGATCCAGACCATTGGATTCAAGCCATGGGAGAATTGTTGGATTAGAACCTTTACGGGGTATCGCATATTGGAGGTTGGGGAGTTGAAAGAACTTATTTTCAACTGCAGAAGTCACGAAGTGCCGAGAGCCGAGGGATCATATGAACACGTAGCACACCTGATAGGTGGGGTCACATGGTTGATAGGTGGCGTAACAACCAATGCCAAGAGAAAGGTGGAAGTGAGTGACAGGTGGTGGAAACACGTGACCTAGGAAAGGATTCAACCCATTGTTTACTTATCGTGTCTCGGGGACTCGTGAAGGAGGAGCACAAGGGATCAACACTCCAACTAATGAAATTGTGAGTTGCGAGGGGTGGTAAAGTTAGGCCCTAGCTGGTGGTCGCCTGTAGAGGGGAAAGTGAGGAAGGAGCCATAACCGTATCGCATCTCGAGTATCATAGGTTTGGAGTTGAGGTTCTTCGACTCACTAACTCGTGAGACCGTGAGTCACGAAAATCACTTGTGCTAAGGCTCGGTTGTGGTCACATGGAGGCATAAGGCTCGTGCCTGGTGTTAAGTTGTGTGGGGTGGCCTTTTACGAAGGACTTGTGGATCAAATTTGAGAGGTTCCAAGAGGGATCCAAGGGAGCCGCTTTGGCTCGAGGAGAATTTTAGAACGATCATGTGCGGATCATGGCCCGAGGGTCGGGGGTCTGCATTAGTTACGGTATCAAAGAAAATAACAGATTCTTTGCTTTCTGTAGCAGAGAGAAGGGAGAAAATTTTACAGCCATGTCGTCGAGAAGAAGAGACAGGAAAATACCTGATCTAGCAGAGGAAAGAGAAATGTCGAGGAGAAGAGACAAATAAATTCCTGATCCAACAGTGGAAAGAGAAATGTGTGAGTTACATGCCAGGCTTGATGCTATGGAGACAACACAGAGGTGTACAGTCGATGCTGGGGATATCAGCGAGGCTGAAAGTGAAAATGAAGCTAGAAACGAAGGAGAAGAAGTTGTAGTCAAAGATGTTGCAAATGAATGCCTATTCAGGGTTGTTGCAAGGATAGGTGCTAGAGAAAAAATGGACATTCCAGTGTACGAAGGCAACTTGGATGTTGAAGAAATTCTAGACTGGATTAGAGCTCTAGACAAATACTTCGACTACAAGGATGTCGAGGAAGATAATAAATTAAAACATGTCGCTACTAGACTTAAAGGTCATGCAACACTATGGTGGGATGAACTGAAGGCTGATAGATGCTACAAGGGTAAGAAGAAAATCAAAAGCTGGGATAGAATGGTTGCAAAGATGAAAGCCAAATTTATACCCAGGGATTATCAAATCACTATGTTTGGGAGGATGCAAAATTTGAGACAGAAGCTAATGTTAGTAAAAGAATACACTGAAGAATTCTACAGGATAAAAATTAGAGTAGGTCATTGGGAAGGCAGTGATGAAAAAGTTTCCAGGTACATGAATGGTCTACGATATGACATTCAAGATGAGATGAGCATGGTGACCATTCAAAATGTGGAAGATGCTTATCGGATAGCTCTGAAAGCTGAAGAGAAGCTGAGCCAGAAGCAAGGTCAAAGAGGCTGAGGTATAAGTCAAGCCAGAGGCAAAACAATTGCCCAAGACAGAACTCAAAAACCTAAAGAAGAGGGGAAGAAACCTCAAATTCAACCTGAGAGAGGAGGAAACTCACAGGTAAGGCAGTATGCCGATAGAAATACTTTTTCTCGAGCTAGAGGAAGAGGAAGAGGCATAGAAGGTGAAGTGAAATGCTTTGTTTGTGGAAAAATTGGACATAAATCCTATGAGTGTCCATATAGGAAGAAAGAAGGTGGTGAAAATCACATTGTCGAAGCTCAAGGATGGAAAGTTGAGGAAGAAGACACTGAGGGCGGAAGATCCTTAATGATGAGGAAAGTTCTCTTGAAGTTAGAGAAGGAGCCAAAGAACCCAACCCAAAGAAACAGTATGTTTAGGACTGCTTGCAAAACTAAGGATAGAGTATGTAAAGTCATAGTGTACAGCGGTAGCATGGACAATCTTGTATCTATAGAGATGGTAGAAAAGATAGAGCTAGAGACTATTGTACATCCAAGCCCATACAGAGTTTCATGGCTACAAAAAGGACATCAGGTAAATGCCACTAAAAAATGTTTAGTCGAATTTAAAATAGGAGGATATAAAGATGAAATATTATGTGATGTCATTCCCATGGATGTTTGTCATCTATTGTTGGGTAGACCATGGAAATATGACAGAAACGTAGTTCATGATGGGAGAAAGAACACATACACCGTGGAGAAAAATGGTAGGACTCACATGTTGTTGCCGATTAAGAACCAAAAGGTGAAAATAGAGACAAGAAACATTGTACTTCTCATGAGTAGGAAGGAACTTGTTAATGAGGTTAAGAAGAAGGAAGACACACAATTGATTGTGGTCAGGAAGCCCAAAATTGTTTTGACCAGTACGAGAATAGATTATTTACCAGAAGAAATTGGAGAGTTGCTGGAAGAATTTGCTGATATAGTAGTGGACAAACTACCTTGTTCATTTCCACCTATCAGGAGTATAAGTCATCGTATTGATCTTATACCTAGGGCCAATTTTTCGAACAAAGACGCATATAGGTTGATGCCACAGGAAAATGAAAAATTTAAGAGACAGGTCTAGGACTTAAGGGACAAAGGATTTATTCGGGAGAGCTTGAGTCCATGCGTTGTTCCGACAGTGCTAAGACCAAAGAAAGATGGAGGCTGGAGAATTTGTATAGACTCAAGGGAAATCAATAAGATTACCATCAGATACAGATTACCATTGCCAAGGATGGATGACTTTATGGATTGCTTGAGTGGAGAAAGATTTTTTTCAAAGATTGATTTGAAAAGCAGATATCATCAAATTTGAATGAGAGAAGGTGATGAATGGAAAATAGCATTCAAGACCAATGAAGGGCTATATGAATGGATTGTCATGACATTTGTCTTAACGAATGCACCCAGTACTTTCATGAGGTTGATGAACGAAGTCCTGAAGGATTTCATTGGGAAATTCATCATTGTATATCTTGATAATATATTAATTTTCAACAGGACAAAAGAAGAACACTTAAAGCATTTAGCTGCAGTAATGAGAAGATTACAATAACATAAATTGTTGATCAATATGAAGAAATAGTCATTTATGAGGACATAACTCATTTATTTGGGTTTTGTTATCTCTGCAAATGAACTGAATATGGATTCAGAAAAGATAAATGCGATTAAGGATTGGCCATCGCCAAAGAGTGCATTTGAAGTACAAAGCTTCCATGGTTTGGCTAGCTTATACAGGAAATTTATTTGAAAATTCAGTGGGATTAGTGCACCAATGATGGATATAGTGAAGAAAAGACATAAATCTTTTCACTGGATAGAGGAAGCAGAGAAGAGTTTCAATCTGCTGAAGAAGAAGATCATTGAGCAACCAATTCTGGTTTTGCTAGATTTCAGCAATACATTCCAGGTCAGGTGTGACGTGAGTGGATTTGCAATTGGAGTGGTATTGAGCCAAGATGATAGGTCGGTCACATATTTTAGTGAAAAACTGAATGAAGTGAAGATTAAGTACTCCACATATGAAATAGAATTCTATGCAGTCATACAAGAGCTAAAGAAATGGAGACACTATTTGGTTCCCAAGGAGTTTGTTTTGTACAACGATAATCACGCTTTGCAATTCATGACTCAATAGGAGAAGTTGAAGCAAAAACATGCTAAATGGGTTGAATACATGCAGAATTTTACTTTTGTGCTTAAGCATATTTCTGGAACTGCTAACAAATTTGTTGAAGCATTGAGTAGGAAATGTTTGCTTATGCAAGAATTCAAAGTCAAGACTTTGGGTTTTGATAACCTTAAGGAAATGTATAGGGATGATCCAGACTTCAAGGAGGCATATGAGGCATCTGAGAATCCAATTCTCAGAGATAGAAGCCAATGGATTGAATACATGATCTAGGATGGATTATTGTTCAGGGGGAATCAACTATGTATTCTAAAATGCTCCATGAGGGAGAATTTGCTAAAGGAAAAACATAGTGGAGGATTGGCTGGAAATTTGGGTCATGATAAGACATTCTCAAAGTTGAATGGCTCATATTTTTGGCCAGGGATGAGAACAGATGTCAAGAAATTTGTGGAGAGGTGTAGAATTTTTTAGCACATGAAAGAAAAGAGGCAGAACACAGGGTTATACCAACCATTACCCATACCTAAAAGGTCGTGGGACGCAGTGAGCATAGATTTTGTATTAGGACTGCCAAGGACACAAAGAGGACATGATTCAATCTTTGTGGTAGTCGACAGATTTTCAAAAATGGCACATTTCATACCATGCTAGAAAACTAGCGACACAACTCATATTGCGAACCTGTTCTTCAAGGAAGTCATCAGACTTCACGACATTCCAAGGAGTATCGTTTCAGATAAAGATACCAAGTTCGTGGGACATTTATAGAGGAACTTATGGAAGAAGTTGGGGACAAGTTTGTCTTTTAGCTTAGCGTATCATCCTCAAACAGATGGATAGACATAGGTCGTATATAGGAGCTTGGGAGATTTTTTGAGGATCTTAGTGACTGAACACCACAGTCAGTGGGATCACATTCTACCACAGGGAGAATTCACTTACAATGATTCACTCAATAGAAGCATAGGGCAAAGTCCATTCCATATTGTATATGGAATGAAACCAAGGGGATTTTTTGAATTGAAAGATATAGAACAAGATGAATTCAAAAGTGCTAGTGTAGAGGACTTTGCAGAAGGAATGAAGGAGCTTCACAGCCGAATTAGGGAGCGATTGCAAAGTTCAAGTCAAGAATACAAGTAGAGAGCATATCAACATAGGTGAGAACTTCAATTTTAAGTTGGTGATCTCGTTCTTGCGCATTTGAGGAAGCAGAGGTTCCCAAGGGGAACGTATAACAAGATCAAGATGAAAAAGATTGGACCATGCAAGGTCATAAGGAAATTTGAGGCAAACACATATGAGATTGAATTACCCGATGGGATCAGAATCTCATCGATATTCAATGTCGTGGATTTGTACCCTTATAGAGCTGAAGAAGCAGGAGTAAAGGATGAGCAAGAAGAAATTCAATGGAAAAAACAAATTCCTGTAGTTGAAAAGCCACAGATGGAAAGCATAATTGACAAGAGGATTAGTAGAAAGACCAGGGGAAAAGAGTATTTTGAATACTTGGTCAGGTGAAAGGGACATCCAGTGGAAGATGCCAGTTAGGAGGATGAAGAAGAAATTCAAAAGCATGGACAGACCATGCAAGAGCTCATGAACAGTAGTTCGTGAAAATTTTCAAGCAAGGGAGTATGATGCCGGAGCATCGTACAATGCCAAAGCACATGCCTAGCCAAAGGAACAACTGGACGTGCAAATGAAAAAAGGGCACGTTTTCATAAAAACATTTTGAATTTTGAAAACTGAAGCATTAATGTAATAGCTAGGAGAAGCGTACTTACATTTATGTCTTGGAGATATGAACAAATCTGGAGAAATTACTCTCACCTGCCAGATGTAATAGGAATTTAAGTTTGTTAATGTAAAGTAGGTAGATATGAATGTTAGATTAGATAGTTTAGAATCATAGGAGGGAAAATGAATATAGACACCCTCACCCTTGTATCATTGTAACGATATGATCATTCATAATTCATAAGTTGGAGAGTTGTAGTAGAGAGATGTAAAGAAGAACCCATGTACAGGAGCACTTGATCTGAGAGAGAAGACAAATGCATTTCAATTGTTTCTCTTCTTGATAATTAATGCAAGGAGTGCAGTGAACGTCCACAAGGTGTGCGTTGACGAAGGTCTAATTTTTATCTCAGAAATCTCAGGAGAGATATTGTTGTTCTCATATCCGCAGAAGTGTAGGTGAAGCACAAAGCCGTGTAAGGTGTGCGCAGGCTGGTTGAGGCTTTAGAACTTATCAACTAAGGTGAAGGTTGAAGTACCACTGTTGAAAAGAGTGCACAGGGTTGAAGACTCAAATAACCTAAGGTTATTTGAAAGTTTTCCACAAGGAGTGCAAGCAGGAACCCTTTTGGAAGGTTTGAGTTTGCAAGTGAAAGCTCAAGAGAGATAACACCTTTGAAGTGTTCAAAGGGAGACGAAGATCAAGACCGTTGCATAGAAGTTAATTTTAGGAGGGAGAACACTTAGTCATTGGGCAGAAGCCATTGAAGAGTGAATCGATCGGACATAATTATCCATGGAGAGCTCGTGAAATTGTGAGGACTGTAGGATCTAGAGGACTTGTAAGGTGGTTAGGAATTGGATGAATCTGCCACCCTAATATCAAGAATCAAAGTGAACCATTGATCGTGGTTAGTAAGAGCCATTGATCTCGTTTCAACCCATGTCATTGGATCATTTCATGAATTCGGGGTTCGTGAGTTTGGATGACAGAACAAATTCTTGGTTTAGTCCCAAGTTGCGAGGAACAGGGAAGGAGATATGGACCATTGGATCCAAGCCATGAGAGAATCATTGGATCATAACCTTGGCAGCGTATTGCGTATCGGAGGTTTGAGAGTTGAAAGAACTTCTTTTTTACTCGAGAAGTCATGAAGTGCCAAGCACTGAGGGCTTGTATGAACATGTAGCACACCTAATAGGTGGGGTCGCGTGGTTGACAGGTGGCATAACAACCAACGCCAAGAGAAAGGTGGAAGCAGGTGACAGGTGGTGGAAAGACGTCTCCTGGGAAAAGAGTCAACCCATTGTTGACTTATCGCATCTGAGGGACTCGTAAAGGAGGAGCACGAGGGCTCAACACTCCAACTCGCGAAATTACAAGTTGTGAATGCTGCTAGAGTTAGGCCCTAGCTGGTGATCACTTGTAGAGGTGGAAGCGAGGAAGGAGCCATACCCGTGTCACATCTCAGGTATCGGAGGTTTGGAGTCGAGGGTCTTCGACTCATTAACTTGTGAGACCATGAGTCACAAAAAGCGCTTGCGCTAAGGCCCAGTTGTGGTTGAATAGAGGCATAAGGCTCACGCTTGCTGTTAAGTTGCACAGGGCGGGTTTTTATGGACCTGTGGATTGAATTCGAGGTTCCAATAGGGTGTTGATTAAGGTTGGTTGTCATTGATGTCAACCCTTGAAGAAAGACCCATAACACAAAGGTTTGGATAATGTACCCAATAGTGTTTGATGTAAATATGACTCATTATTTTTTTTTCATGGTTGATAAGAAGTAAATATGGATGAAATCCAAAGTGGTCTCCTTATGGTGAAAGCCCTCATAGAAAGACGCTTTGTGCAGTAAGAGAACCCATGCTTAATCATGTAATAATGAGATGAAGGAAAGTTAATTTGTCAAGGAAAATATCCTATATGGATAGTGCTTGTCATGTCATTTCCGATGGTATGTGGAACGTCACATAATTCCTCACGGTTAGAGAGTTATGGACATGAGAAGTTGGATACCCCAGGTTTGGGTAATGGACCCAAGTTTGTTTGATGGGTAATGGTATGAGTTATGATATATTTCCAGATAATACTATTATATATAGATAGTACATGTCATGCGATTTTTGGTGGTATGTAGAATGTCACATAACTCCTCACGGTTTGAGAGTTATGGCCTTACGAAGTTGGAGGACCCTCATATGTCATCTAGAAGCCCCAAAAGGTCAAAGTAAT
>SNQJ01S0011582.1:142869-168501 GCA_010110895.2 Picea sitchensis
TCCAAAATATAAATAATTTAAAAAACATTTTTATTTAATTGTAAAAGAGTTTATGATTAAAACCATTTTAAATATTAAAAAAGAACATCAATTATAAATGTATAATTTTTCTTAAAATATTT
Organism: Picea sitchensis; assembly: GCA_010110895.2. Lineage (NCBI taxonomy): Eukaryota > Viridiplantae > Streptophyta > Pinopsida > Pinales > Pinaceae > Picea > Picea sitchensis. The sequence continues at coordinate 142,992 of SNQJ01S0011582.1, forward strand.
TTTAATTTACAATATTGATCATCTACCAAATATTTTTATTTAATTTTAAAATAGTTTATGATTAAAAAAATTTAATATATTATAAAGAGAACATCAATTCAATTTTAAATTTATAGTTTTTCTTAAAATATTTTTGGATTTATAATAGTAATCATCTACATATCTATAGTAATCATCTACCTATCTAAAATAAAAAGGAGATTTATAATTTTTTTAAATAAGCAAAATGTTAAATGAATGCTAGAATAATAATAATAATAATTTATTTTTGTATAAGAGCCCTCAATATTATTTGTATTATTCATATTAATTTAAATATATAATATTTATCAAAATAAAATAAAAATAAAAATAAAATTGATTCAATTTTTTTACATATTAAATCAAATTAAATAATTATAAAACTTTTTAAAATTAGAAAAACCAAAATTCAACTTATTGATATAAATCCATAGAAATCCCTTAACCTCCATTAGGAAGTGTACTTTGTGTTATATAAACCTTTTAAAATGAGTAGGTTTTAGTATTTTAATGGATTTATTCACTTCAAAGTTCTATGGAAAACATAGATATATTCATAGTATTACTAAGCTATATATGAATAAAGATCAATGGTTTTGCTCTTTTTCTTTATTTCTTAGAGTTTACCTGAAATGAGCACATCAACTTTGAAAGATTAAACCTTCTCGTGACAAGGAAACCAGAAAAAACTAATGAATGAAATTTAGCTTGAAACTAGATAGGATTGTAGTGTCATTTGTTGAATGGTAAATCAAATTATTCAGATTAATTAAATGTAGACTTGTAATTGTTGTGCCATTGGTAATGCCATATACATTCGCACAGGATCTATGTTCATGGAATGAGCTTAACACACTAAATGTTTGAAAAACTAAATGAAATTAAGAGTGCTTAACACAATATAATAATTAAAATACAACTTAAAAAGAATAAATATTAATAAAAAAAATTATAATGATTTAAAATTGTGATTAATTTAATGGGATGCGAAATTATAGAGAAAATATAATATGTTTTTAAAGAATTATTCTTCAAATTTTAAATCATATTTCACATTATATTATTATTAAATCTCTCAATCATGAATAAAATATTTATTTATAAGCTATTTTTTAAAATAAATTGAAAAATTGAATACAACTAAGACTACTCCATAAATTACAAAGAAGAATACATATCAATTATGAAAGGAAGTGTAATTTGATCAAAATATAACTAATTAAATAAATATTTAATAAAGAAACATTATTGAAATTTCAAATTATGTGCACATTATATAATATATGTTAATCATAAGTACTTATAGTTTGTATCATAAATCAATGTCAAATTTGGAGTGAATTGATGATTGATTTGAAAACAAATTTAATATTTATGTAAAAGAAAGATTAAGTAAATTTCATAAATTAAAATATAAGTAACTTAATTAAAATTAAGATTAAGTAAAAGAAAGATTCACTCTAATTTTAAAATACCAATTTACAGTCCTACAACTCATTACATTTTTTTCTTAAAATTGTAATTTAAATTCATTTGGTAGTTGGCTTTGCAAATTCTTCCATCTAAGCGGATCTAAATCTCTCCAACCACAATGTCCAATCCATCCATAATGCAATAAATCTAAAACAACTTATTCCACTTTTCAATTGTTATTGTATCCTTTTTTATTAAAAGAACCAACATTTTCACATTATTGAAGATCATGTTTGTATTTTATTTTCAAAATTTTCACATTATTAATTAAATTTCTTTGAGTTTATCAAGTATACCATGCTTACATAAAATTTGCAATTGATTTTCAAACTTCTCCAAATTTTTAATTTCCATCTCCCTGGTTTGTGACCCTTCTTGTTTTCATAACTATTGCATGTGCATGTGTTTTTCAGCCTTTATAAGACACAAAGGCCTATTCTCTTCCATTGTAACTCTTTGACATATTGTTGCATAAAGTGTTTCCATGCTCTTTTTATCCTTATCTTCCTGCAACATCTGTTGCAAAAGGGAATGTGCCATCTTCTCATGGGAGACATCCCTCTATTATTTCTCTTCCTCAAGAAGAGCCATCATGTTTATCTTTGCCTATTGTAGACAAGATTCAACTTTTGCTTCCAATGCCTCACACTTCGCCTTTGAAATGATATTTTTCCAATCTTTAGCTTTGGAGGGCCTACTAGACCTTCCAAGGCTATTCCCTCTCCCTTGGGATATATTTCATTCATATCCACCACCCATCTCTATAATTTATATTTGTCCTCATGACTATAGATGGTTATTTGTATAGACCAAGACCGGAGAATAAAAACACTTAGAGAATAAAAACACTTAGCTATTGTCCACTGCTATTCACTGCTTCATCTTTAATATTACTTGGTCATTTTGTGTAACATTGTGTTTCATAGAAAAACATTCTCATGATCTTCAGCAGAGCTACAAAGAATCTAGATGTTATGATGATTTTTGATGGCAAATTTTGAAATAAAATAATTTAATTGCAATATTTTTATGATTCTTATTAACAATATTAACTTGAAAATTTCCCTTGATTTACTTAGGATTTCTCATTAGCTGTAAGAGAGAATGCTAGTTTAAATAATACATTAATAATGTGATTTTATAATATATTATAAATATATTTTTTCTTTATTCATGTATAATTAATAATTTATCATTTTAATATATTATTATGATTTTCTTAATCTTTAAAACTTTATTATATTATTATATTTTTTTGACACTTTATTAATAATACTTTAATATTCTATTATGCTTAATAAATATATATTTATTAATAATATCTTAATATTTTATATTTACTTTATAATTGTATTAATTAATTAATTATAATTGTATCGTATAATTGTATAATAGTTTGGTCATAATTTTAATGCTGGTCTTAGCCTAAGACAAGTGAAACAATGGATTTTGGATTTTTATGTTTATTTGACAAAGTTCCCTTATTTGTATATGAGATGATATTTTGGGTAATGGCTTTTGTGTTTACAAGAAGAGTATGTCATTATTTGTCATTGCTTCCCTCTCTTAATTTAAGTCCCTATCAAATTATTTACATGGCAATTGAAGTGATGCTATCTTCTAAATCCAGATCTTATTGCATTACAACTAATACATATAATTTTCTCTTTTCTAGACCAAACCTACACTAGAGTATATAGTTTTTATAACTTAATCAAACTTCATTGTCACAATATACTTTAAAGCAAATAGTTTTAAATTTTCATTTTAGTTAGAAAAAACTCAAATAACATGAACCAATAAATAAATAAATTTGAGAAAAACAATTGACATTTAATATGCAACATATTGATATAATAAAAGTTAAGATAATCCATTTATACTCTCAATTTAATTTGTTGGAGAAAGATTTACATGGCCAGTTCTATTACAATCCGGTCGATGTACTAAGGCAAAGATAACAGATTATATTACATTAATATAATTCAGGAATTTTTTTCTACTGAAAAAAGAAAATCCATTTATAATAAAGTGTCAAATAAAAAAGAAATCTAGGTAACATTTATGTGAACAGAACATTTAATCTGTAATGTGATGTATATGTTAGGAAGGATTTAGGTTTTAGGTCATCTGATTTGTAATGTAATTTTCAGTAGAAGCATACTATAAGGGATTTAGGTATGATCTACTAACTTATCTAATCTGTAATGTGATGTATATGTTATGAAGGATTAAGGTTTTAGGTCATCTGATTTGTAATGTAATTTTCAGTAAAAGCATACTATGAGGGATTTAAGTATGATTTATTAACTTAATGTGATGTATATGTTATGAAGGATTAAGGTTTTAAGTCGTCTGATTTGTAATGTAATTTTCAGTAGAAGCATATTATGAGGGATTTAGGTTTTAGGTTTTGCATGGATGCGAGTCAATCATTGAATGGATGGTCAATCATTAATCTGCTTTCAATTGTGGGCCGGCTAGTCTACATGTATCTTTAAAAGTGGTTAGTATGATTTAAATTGCATAATAGTTAATATGTCTTATGATTTAAATTTCTTAATAGTTATTGTGTCTTTGGGAAGCCCCATCATCAATTTTATTGCTAATCATTTACTTATAAGGCTTCCTTATATGAGCCAAAAAAAAATATGTCACATTCTCATCAATTTTTATGTCAATCAATTACTTATAACCCTTACTTCTCTGAACCAAAACATATATTCAAATAGGTTTTTTAAGATAACATTTTAAATCATTTTCAAAATCCCAAAATTAGTGATTATAAAAAAAAATTCAGACATCAATTTCAAACATTTGATTTAAATTTGTGAATGCAATTTTTATATTTGTGAAAATATATTAATTTTGGGTTTCTAAGATTAAGAGAAGTTATTAAGAGAATACAAAAAAATATTTATTTTCGGATTTCAAATTTAGTATTAAACATTCTTTGGAATATGGTCTAGCTTATGTTGTATCTTGTATTTCTAATATTAAGAGAGGTTATTTTAAAAATTAAAAAACAGTTTCAATGTGCATATTTTAAGCATTCTATGTTATTAGTCCCTACCCTTCAGGCAATAGGGACTTATAGTAAACTTAGTCTGGGCATTAGCTTTGCATGGAGTCCAAAACACTTTTTATCATTATATCCTAAGGGAGGGGGGGACTTTATTAGAGAAATTCTAATATAATTTCTCTAATAAAGCCTCCCATAATTTCATATTGACCAATACAAAACATTTACTTATTATTTGGCCTCATATCCAGGCAATGAACAATTTTTACGAGAATTTTAGTTTCAAAGTTACGCAAACGGAAGAGATATCCCTATTCTATGGCTTGAGGTGAATTAATGCTAGCTCTAAGAGCTAGCACTAATTCCTAAACATTCAATGTTTATACATTTATCCTATTGTAAGTTTCATTTCATTATCCTTAAGTTTAGTTTCATTTCATTATGTTTATTCTTTGTGGTGTGCATTTGTTGTAGCTGCCTTGTCCACCTATTGTAGCTGCCCTATCCACTTATTGTAGCTGCCCTATCCACTTATTGTAGCATGTGGCTATGCCATAGCTGCCCTGTCCACCTGTTGATTGCATGCGGCTATGCCAGGCTATTAAAGTATGAGGAACAATGGAGGAATAGAAGCCTTCTCCATGCCCTTTCTTGTCCCAAAACTTGAATCACTTTCTCCACTGAGATCTGCAATAATTTTATCTTAATCCTCCTCCAGCTCTAGGATTCTCTTACCTCGTCTTGTCTATCCCTGAAGTAATGACATGAAAAGTAAGAACATTGTTCTCATATGATATGCAGAAGATGTTGAACGAGAGGGGAGTAATGACACGTAGAGTAAGAACATTGTTCTCATATGATCTATGGAAGATGCTGACCGAGAGGTCTGAAGAGAGATAAATTGCATAATCAACTACTCTATCAACTGCATAATTGACTGAATACTACGAAAAATCTGTTGATGAATCTACGCTAAGGGATGTTGGAACAGGCAAGGATGTTGGCACTAGTCTTGTTGTTGGTGATGGGTACCCATCAATTATCAATTCTACTATCATACCTTTCTTCCTTCCGACCCTATGGGGAGGGAAATTTGAAAGTGGGAAAGAAAGGGGAGAGAGGTACGTTAAGAAGGATGATTAGCTTCTCGTGGGCCTCCTGCAATTTTTGCAATATCTATTTCATGAGAATTGGTGAAAATTGGTGAGCTCGAGAAAACAATGATTGATTCCTCTATATAGTAAGCCTATATATATTTGAATATATGATCAAACTAAAAATAAAACATCAGGAAACTAGGCGTCTATGAATTTATCACTTACCCATTGGATCTTAAGTCTATGAATTTATCACTTACTCGTTGGATCTTAACTACGCCAACTCCTGATGTAGTCAATTAGTAGTTTTATATAGTATTAGAACTGTAGTCTTTTAAGCATGGCTCCCCCACCGACCACTAGTTTTCAATAGTATTAGAACTATAGTATTTCATGTGTGGCTCCCCCACCGACCAAACAGTAAGTCCTGATGCTCAGCCAACTCTGATGGATCACCCTGTTCATCTCTTCCGGAGGGTAGGAGGATCCAAGATTGGCAAATTACCCATAGATTCCGCAGGCACCAAGTAATCATTCTAGAAATCATCTTAGTAAATGTCAATCGCCCTTCACCGGTGCTTTGGATTTCTATTTATTTTGAGTGATATTATTGGCAATTATGTCCAATTGAACACAATGTTGTTATTATACCCGTTCCCAAAAGGTTGATTCTTAACCTGCTTCCTCCCATTGCTCTGATTCAGCAAGAAGCTCTGATTATGCTATTTTAGTTTTTGGTTATCCTGATTCTTTTCGTCCAACTTTGGGTGGAATAGATTCTCAACAAAATTTTCTCATTTTCTGTTTTCATTTTGCAAAACTTTTACAAGGGCCAACATAGCCCCATCCTACCAGGTAGTCAAATCACTTTCAACACAGACCCGTGATAAGGAAGTGAGAAGGAAAGCATACATCAATGGCCGAGAAAAACAAAGAGATGCCTCTATTGAGACACCATAACCATGAAATACACCATGAAAGAACAATTCGAAGGTAGGTTTTTTCTGTCAAATAAACCACTTTGATATCAGTAAGACAGGCTTCACGCTGGCTAGTAGAAAATCCTGATAACTGTCCAAGCTCATAAGTGGCCTTCAATTTGGCAGAAAGTTGTGTCTTGTCTCATCGTGGGCAAGGCCCTTAAGCTTATGTAGTCATTCCCGATACTATATAAGAGTTACCCAGAACCCTAATAAGCATCGGTACTATAATGAGTACATTCCTAGCATCTTCTCTAGAGACACTAGTTGATTAAATAACACTAGCAAGCAACACTTAGCCCTAGTTTAGGTAGAAAAAGAAGCTATCTCTTTCCCGAGTGAGACACTCGTTGTATTCGTTGTATGAAAGATGGAGTCTGTGCATGCATAATACATGATTTCTGGAGTCTGTGCATTCATAATACGTGGATGGTGAACTTTTATTATATTATATTATATTAATATTCAATGCATTACCCATCTTCGTGGCTTTCTATGCCTTTCCGCTAGTTGACCAATTCTATGATCGATTATGTGTTGGATAGCTCCACTTAATCTTACCTTACCACCTTGAAATTGTTTATTCTACAATCAGATGAAATCGATTGGTAAGCTCCATGATGTAATAGTAGCACATTATTTATTCTAAGGTATTAGATAAAACCACATTAGGCTGGATGCTATATGGTTGGACAATTCATTCATATTGATTAGTTGATCTCTGGATAAACTAAAAATATAAAGAATTTTGCATGAAATATTTCAATATCTCAATTTTTAAGTGAAGACCTCGACCAAAACAAGAACTAGTCCTATGTTGGTGTTTATTTAAATCAGGATTACTCTTCATCCTTTGGCCCAAATTCGCATCATAAATTCTAAATTTCCAAGAGGCTATCATATATGCCCCGACTCTAGTAATGTGACAGACCTAAATAAAAATGAGCAGTCATGTTAACTGACAACTAGAATATATGGAATGCTTGTGCCATATTACTACCATGACAGTTAAACTAGAATATATGGAATGCTTGTTCCATATTACTACCATGACAGTTAAACTAGAATATATGGAATGCTTGTGCCATATTACTACCATGACAGTTAATTGATTAAGACCACATTCTCAGTGACTGTAACTGATACTTCCAAGTCTTAATTGTAGCCTCACAATTTGTAGTTGGAAACTTATAACGGCCTTTACTAGATAATGAGGCAAAACAAATATACTGAACTATAGATGGGAATACCCATAAAAGTGGTAAATGGGAACAATGGGAACTAAATATACAAGCTCCATTACATAAATGAATCTTCTATCCTTTAGCTGATACAGTTCCAGTGACAATACCAATCAAAGTGGTAAATCATAAATGTGAACACATGGGTACTTAGATCTATATGGTCCATTAGAGAACAAATCTGGCACTATTAAGTCAATTGAAATCCACCACTGAGAGGAATCGTCCCCTTAATTGTTAGGATATTTAGACACTTAGGAGTTAGTTAAGATCTACTTGGTGTAATATGTCATTAGGTAAACGTGTGTTTATTTAGTATGCATTAGTATGCATTTGTAGTTAGGAAATCTGACGGTCACGATATTTTCCCGACATAGAGTGATCCAATGGTTCATACTCTCCTCGATCTTAACGACCATTGATCGATGGATTAACACCTGATTGGTCAATAATCTCTATTTAAGGAGCATGGAGGGTCATTTTCCGATGATCGATTGTGAGAAACTCTCTTGTAAAATCTCTCTGTAATCTTTTTCTTTGCATTAATAAATTGCTCCAAGTGGTTGTGTTGGTTGGGGCCATGGATGTTTTCCCGTAGGGGTTTTACCACGTGAAAACATTGGTGTGTTGATCTTTGATCTGGTTACATGAGTGGTTATTGAAGGTGTTCATCCTCTGTTGGAATACCTGTGTTGTCGAACATGGCATGAGAGCCTGTTTGAAGACCCGCTCCTGTTGTAGATTGAGATCGTGAAGCTGAGTTGTCTCATCTCCATTTTATAGCATTTTTGTACATTTATGGGCTGAGAGGACTGTTCCATTGCGTCCATAGCACTCGTTTCATTTAGTAACACTTTTCGTTTCACTGGAAAAGGTTTCTATTTGCCCAATATACGACCATTACAGTCAAATCCAGAGGTATAAAGCGTGAATACGCATTTTGAAAATTTATGCAAAGTTTTATTTTGATTTTATTTCGGTTTGTATTTTTTATTTTTGGGTTGCTACTCTTTTATATCTGCGTATTCTCTTTGCCCCGTGCCCTGTGCGATCTCAGAAAATCAGAAACAGATAGGAAAATGTGCATCTTTCGGGTAAGCTAACTGAGATCTAACCCTTGTTGTCATCGAGAAGCGAAATTTTTTTCTTGTGTGAAAAGAGTTTTTTTTAGCATGCTCTCTAACTCCATCTTCAACAACACCAAGAAGTTTTTTTTAGCATGCTCTCCAAGGCCGTCTTCAACAACAACAAAAATCCTCTTTCTAAACATTACAATATGTTTTGTTAGACCATTTGGTTAAAACTTGTCTTATTAAGTAAAAGGTCTTGAGTTCAAGTCTATCTTTTGTTACTTTTTTTGAAAAAGTTCATGCTAAAAATTGTAAAGTGAATCACTATATGTAGTTTTATATTTTATTTTAGAGTTATTTATTTTGCATGCAACTTTTTTGTTATAAGGTAACTTCATTGTAAAAATGATCCCCACTTCTCTTTATAAAAGTGGGTCACTTCATAAAGTAGCTTACACTATCACGTGGTTATTTGGTTACCATTTATGCCTTTTTTAAAAAGGGCACAACTCTCACATCGGAAGTTCGTTTTCAGTGTCGTTTTTTTTAAAACCGCATAACTTTTCGAGATATTTCCATCCATATCATTAGTTTTAGTTTTTAAATCCTCATTATATGCATATTTAATATGGATTCTATAAGTAATGTCTTTCTTACCAGCAACAACTACTTCCAATGGAAATCCCATATCGAAGATTTAATAAGTAAAGACTTGTATCAGATTACCTTGGGAAAGGAAACATAACCCACTGATGATGATAAGAAATCCAAATGGGATAATAGGAATGATGAAGCACGTGGACTAATCGGAATGTCCATTTCTCCTGATTTAAGGTACCACCTTCAAGGAATTGATGACCCCGAAGAAGCTTGGAACACGATTGAATCTTTGTTTGGTAAACTCAATATTATTTGAGCACAATAGTTAGAAAATCAAATACTGACCTTGATTCCAAGTGATTTTTCTTGCCTTGGAGACTATCTATCTAAGTTTAAAACACTCTGAATTTTATGTGAATAATGTAAGATAAAAATGGAGGAAGAGCGTTGCATATATCTTATTCTTTCTAATCTAGGTAGTGCATATTCTGTGTTTGTATTTACCTTTTATGCCATGAAAGAGGCTCTAGGGAAAGATTATTTAAAACCCAATCTTGAATCCTTTTTTTCTTCTTTGATTAGAGAGGAAGATAAACTTGTACAACTTGGAGTGATCAACACTACAGGTACCTCCAACAAATCCTTAGTTGCCCAACAGAAAAATAAACTCAAGTATCCCAAGAAGTAACATCCTCGCTACAAAAACAAACAACCTAAGGGTCCCAAACCCGCTTAGACAACTTCAGCTCCTAATGGTGATAAAGGAGAAAAATATAAAAGTAAGAATACTAACGAACATTGCAATTTTTGTGATAAAGATGGTCATGATGAGTCCAAATGTTTCAAGAAGATGCCATCCTTAGAATCAAGGACGAAGAAGCACAACATCAATATTGATTCTTCTTCTTCTTCTTCTTCTCATGGACATGCACTTTCTTCTTCTGGTTTTTCCTTCAATACACCTTCTACTACTACTTCTTCTTCTGATGAGTGGCTTATTGATTTAGGAGAATCTTATCATATGGCTAAGGATAAATCCATATTTTCTGCTCTAAATGAATGTAACACCAAGAAAATATTTGTTGGTGATGATAGATCTCTTAGTGTTGTAGGATCTGGAACAGTTCAGGTAGAAAATGGTCATTTCAATGATGTATTATGTGTTCCAAATATTTCTTGTCACCTTCTATTAGTATATCAAATCACTCATTCAGGTGAAGGAAAAATCGTCGAGTTTTCACCTCACCAAGTTGTAATCAAAGATCTAAAAGATCCTAAGCATGTTCTTGCAACTGAAATTGTTGATGATATTAACAGGTTATACAAGTTTGACAACTTTGGGTCATCATCTTTTTCATCAGTTTTTGTTGCTCATAGCGATGACTTGAGCAAACTTTGGCATGAGTGGTTTGGTCATCTAAACTATCGCTCATTGCAGCAACTATGTAATCAACAGATGGTGACTGGTCGGTCATCATCTAAACTATCGCCATTTGCAAAGAACTATGAATCAAATACAGGACGTCTTCCCTTTGTTTCCCATGTAGCCATGGTGTTTGTAGTGAGTTACAGGTTCCCTTGAAACATCATTGGTACGCTTTTGACAAATGTGCCTCTTTGCATGCCTCGCTGAGTCCGCACCTTGTTCATAGTGATTTGTGTGGTCCACTTTCTTTTCCTCCTCTTTTCCTCAAGTGCTATTTCGTCTTCATCTGATGACTCCTTCCGCATCGCATTCTTGGGCTTACTTCTTCAAACTCAAGAGTGAAGTTTTTTTTTTTTTTACATGTTTTTGGCTTACAAGGCTCTTGTAGAAAAGAACTGACATCAAATTCAAAGGTTAAGAATGTGATAATGGAGGCTGAATATGTGAATAATATTTTACAAGTTACCTTAATTACATAGCTTGGATCCAAATGCAATAAACTCTGCTCCATATACAACAAAATGGTGTTGTTGAGAGAAGAACTACACATTAAAGAAATACATTGTATGATCCAATCTAAGGGATTGCTCCAGTGCATTTGGCGTAGTTATCAACGTAGTAAATTACATAGTAAATTGCACTCCCATAAAGGCTCTTAAAAATATAAATAATCTAAGAAGCTTTCTGACCAAATTTAACCAGATGTAAGTCACTTTTGGGTATTTGGAAGTATAGCATGGGCCCATTAATTCCATGAAAAGTGCCAAACCAATGTCTAAAAAGGAGAAGTGTATATTTGTTACATTTTGAAGATGTCAAAGGTTTAATTTCCTTCAACTCACTGTAAATGAAACTATTCTAGAAGAGATGCTAAATTTGGATGAAAATCTCTGCCCCTGCTCATCTGCAAGTGCTTCTTCTACCAAGGAAACATCTCTCTGTTTTACTGTTCCCTTCCTTCGCCCATGAGCCATCTTTGAGTTTGTGCCCTCTTATAATCTACTTTCCTTCATGATGATCAAAGTGAGGATGAAAATCCACCTCCGCCCCGCCTTCAATCTCCCTCCAGATGAGTCCTTTGAACCTAAACTAGCACCCCGCCCATCGCCTAGATGGGTTCGTTCAATACAAGAAGTAGTTGGTGATATTACTAGTTATTCTATAGATCAATGTTGTACACATCCATAGTTTCATTGATCATCCTCTCTTTTGGATCAATATTCATAGACTTGTGATCTAGACACATTTGCAAAAGATTCAGGTCATCCAGATTAGGATACAACAATGAATGAAAAGTATCGCTATTTTAATGGAAATGATACTTGGGATCTTGTATCTCTTCCAAAATGAAAGAAAAATTGTTATATGCAAATGGATCTATAGTAGAACTAAGTATGCATCAGATGGAAGTGTTGAAAGACACAAGGCTCGGTTAGTTGCCAAAGGATTTTCCCAAGTTGAAGGAATTGACTATAATGAAACCTTTGCCCCTATAGAAAAAATGAATTCCATCCACCTTGTTCTTGCAGTTGTCACCTCACATAAATGGGAGGTCCATCAGATGGATGTTAAATCCACCTTCTTGCACAAAGATTTGCAAGAAGAGATCTACATGGAACAACCTCCTGGCTATGTCCATAATGACTCTAGCCTTGTTTGTTGCCTCAAGAAATCTCTTATGGTCTCAAGCAAGCTCCGTGAGCTTGGTATGCCAAAATGGATAGCTTTCTTATTGCCACTAGATTCTCTAGATGCCATTCTGATTCTAATGTCTATACCAAGAAAGTAGGAAGCCATCTCATAATCCTTTTCCTTTATGTTTATGACTTTATCATTACTGGTAGTGACTCAAAACTTTTAAACCATGTGAAAACCAGCCTTAAGAAGAAATTTGAAATGACAGACTTAGGTTTTTTGCACTATTTCCTTGGCCTCCAAGTTTTGCAAACCAATGAAGGAATTTATCTTTCTCAGTCTAAGTATGCTTTTGACCTTCTTCGTCGCTTTCACATGGATGATTGTAAACCAACCCCTTCTCCCTTCCAGTCTAGAGTCAAGATTTTTGCCACCTGTACTTCTCCTGAAGTTGATGCCACCCTATACCATCAGTTAGTTGGTAGCCTCTTATACTTGACTCATACCCATCTTGATCTTTCCTTTGTCATTGGTCTTATTGCTCGATATGTGAAAACACCCCATGAAAGCCATTGGAAAGAAGCTAAAAGGATACATTGCTATGTTTGTAGTACAGTTCAGTTCGGGATACATTATAGTTCAGGGAGGACTCATTTATTGGTTGGTTTCACTAATTCAGATTGGGTTGGTGACCCTGATGATCGAAAATCTACTCCAGGTTATGTTTTCAGCCTTGGTTCAGGACCTGTCACTTGGGCCTATAAGAAACAATAGGCTATTTCACTTTATTCAGTAGAAGTAGAATACCGAGCAACGATAAATGCAAGTGAGGAAGCCGTGTGGCTTCGATAGATCCCTTTAGAGTTTGGATTGTAGCACCAACATCCGGCCAGCCTTTGGTGTGATAATCAGAGTGTCATCAATATTGCCAAAATCCCAATTCAACATCATCATAGCAAACACATAGAGCTACACATGCACTTCATCAGAAAGCTAATTCATGATCAAGTTATTGAAGTGCTCTTTTTCCCTACAGAAGATCAAGTTGCAGAAATTTTCACAAAGTCTCTTGCAGAAGCAAAGTTTTCCAAACTTCGATCTATGTTAGGAGTTCAGGAAGTTGTCATTAAGGGGGGATAGGCTATAATGCCTCCTTCCTTCTCCTATTGTGTCACTATTGTAAATCTTTCAATCCTATCCCAAGTTTTTATTAAGGGGGGATGTTAGGATATTTAGACACTTAGGAGTTAGTTAAGATCTACTTGGCCTAATATGTCATTAGGTAAAAGTGTGTTTCTTAGTGTGTTTCTTTAGTATGCATTAGTATTCATTTGTAGTTAGTAAATCCGACGGTCACGATATGTTCCCGACATAGAGTGATCTGACGGTTCATACTCTCCTCTATCTTAATGGCCATTGATCCCTGGCATAACACCCAATTGGTCCATGATCTTTACTTAAATAGCATGGAGGGTCATTTGTCCATGATCGATTGTGAGAAACTCTCTTGTAAAATCTCTCTGTAATCTTTTTCTCTGCATTAATAAACTACTCCTAGTGGTCGCGTTGGTTGGGGGTGTGGATGTTTCCCCACCACGTGAAAACATTGGTGTGTCGATCTTTGATCTGGTTATGTGAGTGGTTACTGAAGGTGTTCATCCTGTGTTGGAATACCTGTTTTGTCGAACATTAATAATCTAATGCAATTTCCAATAGAGCTAAAGAATCCATTTTTTGAAATGAATCGAATGATCTTCATTAGCTACAAAATAAAGTGCTACTTATATTAGCATTTGTTGTAGCATGCTAACAAGGAAATGTTTTAGCAGACTAGTTAACAAATTGGGGGAAAATGTTTAACAAATGCAAACTGCATCTCAGTTTGAACTCTGCAATCTTACTATTGCATTCTTATTCGAGACAAAGAGAAAAAAAAAATTCGCTTACCTTTCTGCATCATTGGCTTTCTTTACTGGCAACTTATCATCTATTGGTCTTTATGCGGGCCTTACTTCCAGAAAGAAAATTGTTAGAAGGGGCTTTGCATGACAAAGTCAAGGTAAAATTTTTAAAAGGGCTAATCATTTGAACAATGAAGTACTGGTAAGCCTTCAAACTCGATATTCTTAATGGTGCCAGAGAAAAGTCTCAAGAATTGTGCTAGTTGCAAATCCATTAAAGGGTAGCAACAATGCAAAAATGACTATGACACAGGGTACCATAACAAATGATATCATTGCCATAGTGATAAAAAAAGGAGAGTACAAAAATGTGAGTTAAATTAAGTAAGTTGATGATTAAAAATTAGATCCTTAAGAAATCTGAATCTTCATCCACTAGAACTAAGGCAGGTAAAAATTCTATTTTGAGTCTTGACTCCTCCAACAAACACAATTTCTACTATCAACTAAGAAACAAACAGATTTATGCAAATCTAAGGAAATTCTGCTACAAAAAAAGTTGCAACTCAAGAACGCAGATCAAAATTTGCTAGTGAAAACTGTGATTGACAAAGATTCAAATCTAGTTGGGCATATTATACCTACAGCCTGCTTGCCGAATTGAGCCAATGCAAAAAAACATTATAGTTTCCACACATGTGTGATAAAAGACTTTACAGTTGCCAAATTTCTCTTTCCAAATTAAGACTGCAAGAACATTTGCATAACAGAAAGAACGGTTTATCTCAAAACTCTAGGGAAACATAAATATCATTTCAAGTCTATCTCAATGTGCAAACAAATAATTTATAAAACCTACCTTTTGCCTTTTCCATTCTCGGCTACACCCTTCTTTTTGCTTAGGCCACAAGATAGATCTTGCTTTTCTTGGAGTTATGTCGCTTTAAGAGACTTGTCTAAGAATATCGGAGCAGCAAGTCCCTAACTTATTTCTGCCTTCTTAGCAGGGACTTGTTGCTCCGCAACTACCCTTCTTAGGTTTACAATTTTCTTTTCTCAAGATTAGATTAGGTTGACTATTAAATAGTAATGTTTTCTTTAATCAACAATTGTCATCACACATAGAAAAAAATGTTCCAATGAATAAACAATAAAATCCATTCATGTAAGTCATTATATATTAATGTTTACTCCCATCATGCCTACATACACCTAAAAAAATGTCCCAATGAATAAATAATGAAATCCATTCCGATAGGTCATGAAATATATATGTTGGAGAAAGTGAAATATATATTGGTGGGGCATTGGAGTCATTATGGTAACCATGAGCGAGCTTGGTTTTATTCTTGGAAGAGATATAATCATATAATATGATTTGGCGCAATAAGGTGTCCAATTCTATACATTGAATATGTGTCTCACATTAGATAGAGATGTTTATCTCAAATATCAAATTGAGGAATCGAGTTGACAGATCACTTTATTCAAGTCATACAATTTTAAAAAAAAAATCTAAACNAACCCATGACATGCCAGGACAATCGCCTGCATATCATCACTATTTTTTTTATATTGAGGAGCTAAATAGTTACTTCCACTTTAATTCGCGGTGCTATTTAAAACCTCAATAGTTAAATTTTTACTTTTGCTCTTTTTAATTAAGAGCATGAATGGGAGTATGTGAAGAAAAAAATTATTGGATTCATAGTGAATATAGATATTATATGTTGTATATTTATTAATCATTTTTATAATTAATATATATATATATATATATATATTTTAATTTTATTATAGATATTTAATGTTGATCTATAATATATTATAATATATTATGCTAGCATTTTTTTAATATAGATTTTAATATAATATATTAAGTTGTTAGTAGTGTTAAATTTAAATTGATTTTCTCTTTTCCTATGTTATCATAATGGTAGGTCTCTTTCCTATAAATGTTTTTTCTTAAATAAAAGGAGATGGTCTTTTCAATAAAAAAAGATGGATCACAATTTAAAATTGTGTTTTTTAAAATATTTTATTAGTTACTATGAGGGAAGGTCATTTTCAATATTTTATTCAATATTTGTTTTTCATGTGTGTATTCATGTTGTGTTGACTATACATAATACACCTAATCATTGTTGTATCTTTTTCAATCATGGTTATGGACAAGATACATTTTTCAAAATTTAGTTGGGATTTATATCAGATTGCCAAACATAAGGAATTCTTTACTCTTTTACAAATTATCATCTCTACCACAATTGGTGCAGAGTGCCATATTTTTTACAGTGCACTTTATTTTTTTTCAAAGATGATGGATTCATTGTTGCAACTACAACTTATTTGTAAAATGATTACTGTTTTTGTAAATTGGTCTTGTGTGTCATGGAATGATATAGTAAATTAAATAACCTTTGTATAGTTGTTGAAGAAAATTGTAATGAACAAAGTTTTCTAAATTTTGAAAAAAAAAAATCTTAAATTTGAAAATGAATATTTTTAATATATTTGTTAAATTTCATTAACATATTTGTTTAACATCAATTTCTTAAATGTGAAAATATCATAAATTTTTCTATAAAACTAATGATATACTTCCCCTTTTAAAACATACACTTTAGTAAATTAAATAGTAAATGAATTATACTTTATATATTTGTTTTACAATTGATCTTCTATGTATTGCTAACTTTTTTTCTCTTTATTATCTTATATATGTATATGTATGTGTGTGAATTTAATTTATACTTTAATAAGTCACTATCATTTTTATAATTAAAATAAATGTTGAAAAATTAATAAAAATTAACAATACAACATAACTAAAACTAATGTATAAAAATAATGATGGGTTTCCCTTATTCTGATTTCGAAACTGAAAGCCAATACTTAAGGCATGTCAGGCTTCATCCCTTGTGTATGGTGCTCCCTCGAACACTAATGTACAGTAGGCACGCAAATCACGAATTAGTGATGAATGATTTGGAGCTGGACGCATATAATTGATTGAAAATTGTTTATATGTAAGGGAATGAGGCATTTGTGTGGTTTACACAGGAAAAACCACATTCCTAAATAGAATCAACTTACAAAGAAGAAAATTTGAAGTTGCAATGTGAAAAAGAACCAAAAAAAAAAAAAAAAAACACTCACTTTGATTTTTAATGGTTTTTCTAGATCCATGTATGTTATATTAAAGAGAAATAGTGATCTTTTTGTTAGAAGCAAAAAAAAATTGTTCCCTGATCAAAATCTTTATATGTGGGTTTCTTTGAAATTAGCTATTGCCACCCACTGCTTAGTTTCATAAGAGGTTGAAGTTTTTCCACTTTGGTGGGAAAATCCCTTTTAGTTTTACTTTTGTTGATTCTCTTTGAATTCCAAGCATTCAACTTTTTTGTATAATAGTTTGGTCATAATTCTAGAGCTGATCTTAGCTTAAGACAAATGAAACAATGGATTTTGGATTTTTATGCTTGTTACACAAAGCCCTCTCATTTGCATATGACAATGATATTTTGGGTGATGACTCTTGTGTTTACAACAAGAGTATGTCACCATTTGTCATTGCTTCTCTCTCTTAATTTAAATCTTTATCAAATTATCTACATGGCAATTGAAGTGATGCTATCTTCTAAATCCAGATTTTATTGCATTGCAACTAATCCATATAATTTTTTCTTTTCTAGACCAAACATACACTAAAGTATATAGTTTTTATAGCTTAATCAAACCTCATTGTTACAATATAATTTAAAGCAAATAGTTTTAAATTTTCATTTTAGTAAGAGAAAACTCAAATAACATAAACCAGAAAATAAATAAATTTGAGAAAAACAATTGACGTTTAATATGCAACATATTGATATAATAAAAGTTAAGATAATCCATTTATACTCTCAATTTAATTTGTTGGACAAAGATTTACATGGCCAGTTCTATTACAATCTGGTCGATGTACTAAGTCAAAGATAACAGATTATATTACATTAATATAATTCAAGAATTTTTTTCTAATAAAGTGTCAAATAAAAAAGAAATCAAGGTAACATTTATGTGAATAGAAAAAGTAGGTCCTTCGGCGTTTCCGCGTTATTAAGATGGGTTGTGGAAACTTCATTAATCTAAAGTCAGAATAAAACTAGGTCGTCCGCTTCCCATGTCCTTCCACGTTAGTACAGATGGGTTGTGGAAACTTCGTTAATAATTCCACGTGCCTCTAATTAAGCTCAAAACCATATACTTCAATAGGTTCTTCAATAGTTGAGAAGAAAAATTGTGGAAAATTGGAGAAAAATGAAGCACGTGGAAGTTTGAAGAACTGGTTTCTATGAGATGAATTGAGGTTCGGGACCGCGTCCTTTGAAATGTCGTGTTGTCGTAAGTATTGGAGAAGTTTCTCGCATTCTCTCATTTCACTGTGTTTGATAGCAACATGGTGTGCCCACAATGGAGGGGCGACTTATGGCCAGTCTTCCTTAATTCAATTATTGAAAAGGAAAAATTGTGGAAAACTGGAAGACGATGAATTATGTGGAAGTTTCGTATTCACATTACTGTGACGCCTGCCGAGATGTTCTGAAAGGTTTTGTGTTCGAAACTGAAGAGCATCACTTACGGTGTGAGTTAAGGCTTTATCCCTTGTGTAATTCATATGCTATGATCTATTATCTTATCGAATCTGTAATGTGATTTATATGTTAGGAAGGATTTAGGTTTTAGGTCATCTGATTTGTAATGTAATTTTCAGTAGAAGCATACTATGAGGGATTTAGGTCTGATTTATTAACTTATCTAATCTGTAATGTGATGTATATGTTATGAAGGATTAAGGTTTTAAGTCATCTGATTTGTAATGTAATTTTCAGTAGAAGCATACTATCAGGAATTTAGGTTTTAGGTTTTGCATAAATGTTGGTCAATCATTTAATGGATGGCCAACCACTAACCTAATGTGAACCTAAAACCTAAATTTCTCAAAGAGAGAAAAAATCTGAACCTACTTTTCCTCATCAACCCCCTATTACTCCTACTTCACAGAGGCCTACCCCAGATCCTCAGACTCATAGACATTCTACATCTTTCAAGGGATCTAAGCCCTCTTCCAAGATATTTGATTCTGGTCCAAGATTGAGAAGTTACAACAGGAAAATTTTCAACTGTTTCAACAATTGGAAGAGAGGAAGACTTTGGTCACGCATCTTCACCATGACAATGCAATCCTCCAAGAAAAGGTGAATTCCCTTCAACAATTGGTTGATGAGATGACCAAAACCAATCACAACCTCAGGGCCCAATTGAAGCAACATAAGAGGCACAAGACAAAATCTTCACGGTAAGAAGGAGAAGCTTCTAAAGCTAATCCTTCTCAGCAAGCATAGTCATCTAGGGAAATTCATTTTTGTTTGCAGTGGGACCTGCAAAGTCTTAGGTGTGGGGGTGATGTTGGTCCTGTGATATGGTGCATTAGATCATTTTTGGCCAATATTATATGTGCATTTTCCTATTTTGAAGAGTTTTGAAGGATTTTTGTATCAAATCGCCATATCTTACACCAGGTACGTATGATTAATGTTTTATGATGGTTTCAAGTATAATTCAACATGTTTTAATGATTCCAAGAAGCTAATTCGCGATCTGTGTGTCACAGGAAAAAATCGCATGGCATTTTTCCATCCGACCCTCCATCTGGTACTACATCCGGTACTGGATCCGGTACTCCATCTGAGTGCGACACTCCATCCTGCACTAAAACTGTGGGTGAGTTGGCGGTTATCATATCGACGGCCAATGATGGAAAAATCTACGACATGGTTTTTTCTTGTGCTCGTGGCCTCCAGCTACTAATCTTCTGACAATTTGGATTGAGTTGTTATGCTGGGGGTTTATTCCCTCACTAAGTTTCTAGAAGCCACTGGCGGTTAAGACACATTAAGTGTGATTTACTTTTTTTAGAGGAGGTCGAACCCTTCCAGTGGTCGACCTCTCAGCTTGTAACCTCTATAAATATCACAATAGTGGTCAAACAAATAGTGAAGGATAATTAGGCTGTGTTTTTCCATTTCAAGACATTTTCTCTAAACTGTGTAAAACTGTGTTTTTAATTTTAAATGTTGAAATCTTGTTGCTTGAACTTGCGATTCATTGTTGATGAGTATCCATGACCCATTGGGCGGGCCACCACTGGTCTGGGTGAATATTTAGTCAATTAGCTTGTGAATTTACGTAGTGTAGTTGTCATTTCTTTTATTTCTTGTACATGAGTTTTTATTATCTTTTACTTACTGTGTAATTGTTGTTCATAGTTTAATTGCTTCAGTTTCTTTTTGCAAGATACTTATGAAGGATACTGTTAATATGCAATGACTTTTTAATTTATAGGAACTAGCTTGCAAGCTTAGATACTAACCCCTGTGTGTAATTAGATGATAGTTAGAATTTATATATGCTGAAATAGAGTTTAGAACAGAGTTAAAACAGAGTATTTAGTTAATGGTTTCTTTGGTAAGGTTTCAATGGATGATTAGTTGTTAGCTTTGAATTTAGTTTTCAATTTTCTTATCTAGTTTGCTCATTTAGTTCTTAGTTTTCTTATCTTGTTATATGCTGAAATAGAAATATGATTTGATTTATGTTTTATGAGTATTTCCTTTTGCAATTTAAATTGTTAAAATAGGATTAGTTTAATTTACTTTATGCAATTTCCTTTCTAGGTCTAGGTTGCAATTTTAATTCAAAGTTTGATTATTGAGTTTAGTTTTTAGTTATGAGTCTCTAGTGATATGAATTTGCTTACATTAGCATAGAATGCAATTGAATTAAATAGAATAGTGTTTTCATATTGTTGATGATTAATTGAAGAATCACATCGATTTGCAGGGTAGTTGATGTTTCTTCTATAATGGCCAAGTTCTCATTAGATTGTCTAATTCATACCTTCCACTTTTCTATAGAATTCAATATTGATTTTATCCCTCTTGAGTTATGGTTAATTGTTAAATGCCATCGTGATAAGACATCGAAGACATAACCATCAACATTATATTTGAGTTTCCTTGCATTTGTAGATTAAAGAATTATTTCTTATCGTAGATTAAATAGTAGTTGTTGATTACTTTTATTGTCATGATGCTTTGAATTTAGTAGATTAAGATTTCCTTTTGTAAATTAGAAGTAATTATGAAGTTTAACTTAAGAATAGAGTTCACTTTCTTATTATTATTTTTAGTTGCTTATTAAGTAATTTTGATTAGTTTACTTGTTGTAGGAGTTACCATAGGTTAGTTAGTCAATTTCTTGCTTGTTTACATGCTTTAATAGGGCAATTGCTTGCCTATTTACTTGTTTTAATAGGATAATTGTTTACTTGTTTATTTGCTTACTTGTTGTTGTTCATTGAATTTGAATAGATTAATTAGATTAGTTCGTTGTTGATTTTCTCATTAGATAGATTAAATAGATAGTTTTATTTTGTTCATTATAATGATTAAGTTAATTTTCTTTAAGTAGAGTTTTCATTTGCTTTCTTAGGACTATCCATCGATCCATTGTTCAAAAGTTACTTAGGATAAATAATTTAAGTTAGTAGTCTTTCCTTGAATAGATTATCCCCTTCAATAGCCCATTTCCTTAGTTAGACTATACTATCTCTAACATTTCTGCCTTGGCACATATAGTGCTACAACTCTCAGTTTACTTACCTTGGGTTGACAATTTAACTAAGGGTTTTTAGTTTTTTTTAGTGCATATAGAACACCCATCAATTACACTATGAGTAAATCCAATATGTCTAAACCCAATATGTATAGACCTAGAAATTCCTTACGCGAACCTCCCAATGTGACACTTATGACCATACCTCACTATTTGGTTTAATTTGTTCTATGTCGCATTGTGATGAACATTTCCCAACTTTGCAACATGACAAAAAATCCCCCATACTTGCATTGTGACAATCACTTACCAATGATACAATATGTCAAACATCACCTCATGGATCATTGTGATGAACATTTCCCAACATAGCAATATGTCTACTATCTCCCAACGTCGCAAGGTGAAAAACATTTACATACATCTTAATGTCACAGAATTTTCCCATTATGTATAAACCTAGAAATTCTCTTACACAAACCTAGAAATGTGACTTTGATGAGGAAACCTTAGTATGTAATTAACTTTCTCCTTTGTCACCTTGTGACGAACATTTCCCAACATCGCATTGTTTGGAATATTTCCCGATGTTGCAATGTCACAGACATTTCTCAATGTTGCAATGTCACGAACATTTCTCAATGTTGAAATGTCACAAACATTTCCCAACACCACATTGTGATGAACATGTTCCAACGTCGCAATGTCACGAACATTTCCCAACGTAGCATTGTGAAGAAAATCTCTCAATGTTAGACTCTGAGAAAACTAGGTTTTTAGGGGATCATGTCTTCCATCCTTTTCTCCATCATTTTGTCTTAGTTTTCTTTGATGATATTCTCTTCTACAGTAAAAATTGGCAATCCCATATTTCCCATGTGGGTCAAGTTCTTCATCTACTCTCTGAGCATCAACTTTTCCTCAAACACTCTAAATGTGCATTTGGCACCTCGGAAGTTGAGTACTTGGGTCATATTATTGGCAAGGCTAGTGTCTAGGTGGATCCTAAGAAGATTGATTCCAAGAAGGATTGGCCTCGCCCCAATAGTATCAAAAGATTGCATTTTTTTCTGGGTTTAACAATATATTATCGCAAGTTTGTTTAGACTTATAGAAATATTGCTACACCTCTCACTACTCTATTTAAAAAGAATTATTTCACTTGGACTCCCGCAACTGATCTGGCATTTCAAGCATTGAAGGAGGCTATGTACACTACTCTGGTCTTGGCCCTTCCTAATTTCAAAAATACATTTTTCCTAGAATGTGATGCCTCTAGGAGGGGAATTGGAGCAATCCTTATGCAAGAGAGTAGACCTTTGGCCTTTACCAACAAACAATTTCCAGATTTCCATTTTGGCCAATCAATATATGAAAATGAAATGTTGGTTATTCTACATGTAGTGGATCTATGGCACCCTTATCTATTGGGGAAACACTTCCAAATTAAAACACATCATCAAAGCCTCAAGTATTTTCTAGAGTAACAACCTTCCTCTCTAGAAAAACAAAAATGGGTAACTAAGATCATTGGATATGTTTATGAGATCATTTACAAGAAAGGAAAAGAAAATGTGGTTGCTAACACTATTTCTAGAAAATATGAAGATGAAGGGTCTTGTTTCTCCCTATCCTTCATTGTACTAGATTGGCTCCAATTTGTTCACCAAGAATCGCTACAAGATCCTAAAATTTCGCATCTAATCCAACAATTGCAAGACAATTCTCCAATTTCCCCACGATACTTTGGCACAATGATGAGCTTCACTACAAAGGTCAGTTGTATTTAAGTAAACAATCCCAACATAGATCGACAGTGCTTTCTGAGCTTCATTCTACTCCCACAGGTGGGCACTCAGGGTTTACCAAAGCCTATGATAGGGTCAAAAGTTCCTTTTTTCTGGGATGGTATGAAAAAAGACGTTCACAAATTTGTGGTAGAATGTGATTTTTTTCAATGTAACAAGGGATAAACAATCAAATCCCATAGAACAATCCAACTGCTTTCGATTCCACCCACTATTTGTAAGGAAATATCTATGGATTTCATTGTGGGATTACCTAAATTTGGAAATAAGTTAGTCATCATGCTGGTCGTTGATCGTCTTTCCATGTATGCTCATTTCTGTGCTCTGCAACATCCATTTACTACATCCAAAGTGGCTCAAATATTCATGGATCATATCTTCAAGATTCATTTCATGGCTCATTCTATTGTTTTTTATTGAGAACTCACTTTCACCAGAAATTTTTGGCAAGAAATGTTCAGGCTACAGGGCACCCAATTGGATCTCACCATCACTTATTATCCCCATAATGATGGTCAAACTGAAATTGTCAACAAGTGCTTTTTGGGTATGTATTATATTCTTTGCACAAGTAGTAATCCTATGTTGGTTGGGTATGTATTATATTCTTTAAACCCTTTTTTCTAGTTGGTCCAACTAGATCAGTATGCATAATTTCCATTGGTCTTGTTGTGGAGTATTCTTTTTATTTGAACCTAGTCTTTTGTAACATCCCACTCTGGTGCACTTACAAAACTTATTCTTTGAGGACACTTGCTTGCAAGTGATCTGGACCTTTCTGATATTAATACATTTGTCCTTGATGATGAGGCGTTATGATAGATGACATGATGTTTTACTATTGTGGTATACAGGTGCTATTGACTCAGTTTATTTGAGTGTGTCAGGTTTTTGACCTAGAGGATGCAGAGGCATCGGCGAAACCCTTGGACTCCGGATTGAGTCAGGGAGTGTGATATTTGAGTTGATTTATTCACCATGATATTTATTGATTTGATGATATGTTGTTGACATGTTCTGACATGATGGTTGATGATGCAGGCTGACGATAGCTTGCTGAACAGACTCACATATGGAGTAAAGGGGCCACACATGAGTTCCAGAGAGATTGCGGGAGAGGTGTGGATAGCAGCCCTACCATAGCCTACTAGCACTCCCGCCATGGCTCGAACTGTAGGTTAATGATTACCTAGTTCGAGAGGATAAATGATGTCGTGAGGGCAGACTGAGACAGTCACTCACGATGATTCTAAGGGGCACGCAATAAGGCGGGGGCCTTATTCATTAGAGCCCTTAGTCTCCCACAAGTTCACCTGGCGGAGTGTTGACTTCAGGGGTTATAGATGTCTACCAATCTGTCAAGTCATCGAGTGGCACCCTTGGAGCACATCGTGCATCCTGAAGGGCACATCGCGCAAAGGAATACAAGTCAGCGAGTGGCACCCTTGGAGCACATGGTGCATCCTGAAGGGCACGTCACGCAACAGAAGCAAACAAGGCGAGTGGCACCCTTGGAGCACGTAGTGCGTCCTGAAGGGCACGTCGCATGGATGATGATGATGAGACAACCTAGATGA
>SNQJ01S0011582.1:189486-216057 GCA_010110895.2 Picea sitchensis
AACTTCGTTAATAAAGTCAAAATAAAACCAGGTCGTGCGCTTCCCAGGTC
Organism: Picea sitchensis; assembly: GCA_010110895.2. Classification (NCBI taxonomy): domain Eukaryota; kingdom Viridiplantae; phylum Streptophyta; class Pinopsida; order Pinales; family Pinaceae; genus Picea; species Picea sitchensis. Next base: position 189,537 of record SNQJ01S0011582.1, read on the forward strand.
CTTCCGCGTTATTAATACAATAAAATGAGAATGCAGGGGCACATTTAGCTGTGAGAACAGATAATTTACGTCTTCCCTTCAAGTGCGTTTGCAATTCTTCATGGCAGGCTCAAACCCAAATCCAATGGAGGAATTCAATAACGCTACCCGCCATGAACATGGACTCTGCCGACATGAGGACCTGCCGATTTACAAATGCAACGGATGTAAAGAATTTGGAGACAACGTGGGTTACAGGTGCAAGTTTCAGAATCCATCCTCACCCTCATGCCACAATTTCACTCTGCACGAGGCCTGCACTACCCTTCCCGATGACTATCAAACCTCGCTGCACGGACTGTTTAAATTTCGTCCCAGAACACGGTTGAGACATCACTGTGACGCCTGCCAGGATGTCTTGAAAGGTTTTCTCTTCGAAACTGAAAGGCAATACTCAAGGCATGTAAGGCTTCATCCCTTGTGTATGGTGCTCCCTCGAACACTAATGTACAGTAGGCACGCAGATCACGAATTAGTGATGAATGATTCGGAGCTGGACGAATGTACTTGTAATGCCTGCGATAAGCAGATCGATTCCGGCTGTTGGAGATATCAGTGCGTGCCCTGTAAATTTAACCTGGATCTGAGCTGCGCCAAAATAGACATTCATCGACTTCGAGAAGTTACCAGAGTTGCACCCATAAGTCGGAGTAGAAGATTCAAGCCCAAATTAAAGAAAGCAGGTAAATGGATGGCTAAAAACCTTTTTCCCGTAGTGGCGCAAGTAGGTATCAGTGCAGCTGCAGGTCAGTTTATGGATAGAACTACAAACCCTGACGGTAGCGACCACAACGGTAACCGTAACCGCCACAACGATAACCGGAAGCTGGGGAAAGAGAACCCCGAATTGAATAAATGATGATGATGCATCATCATGTGAAGATAAGATGTGTGTTGGATGGTTTATAGATAAATAATAGAGTAGAGTATACAGTGAATATGGTTTATGAATAATGTATTAAAATGATTTTTCATATGGTTAAGTATTAATGGAAATTTTTCTATTTGGTACTATAACTGATTGACAATTGCTCATATGTAAGGGAATGAGGTATTTGTGTGGTTCACACAGGAAAAACCATATTCCCAAATAAAATCATACCAAGAAGAAAATTTGAAGTTGCAAAGTGAAAAAAAAACTTGGTTTAATTTGTAATGGTTTTTCTAGATCCATGTATGATATATTAATGAGAAATAGTGATCTTTTTTGTTAGAAGCAAGAAAAAAATGTTGCTTGATCAAAATCTCTATATGTGGGTTTTTTTGAAATTAGCTACTTTTACCCATTACTTAGTTTGATAAGAGGTTGAAGTTTTTCCATTTTGGTGGGAAAATCCCTTTTAGTTTTACTTTTGTTGATTCTCTTTGAATTCCAAGTATTCAACTTTTTTGTATAATAGTTTGATCATAATTTTAGAGCTGCTCTTAGCCTAAGACAAGTGAAACAATGGATTTTGGATTTGTATGCTTGTTTAACAAAGTTCCCTTATTTGTATATGACGATGATATTTTAGGTGATGGCTCTTGTGTTTACAACAAGAGTATGTCACCATTTGTCATTGCTTCCCTCTCTTAATTGAAATCCCTATCAAATTATCTACATGACAATTGAAGTGATGCTATATTCTAAATCCAAATCTTATTGCATCACAACTAATACATGATAATTTTCTCTTTTCTAGATCAAACCTACACTAGAGTATATAGTTTTTATAACTTAACCAAACTTCATTATCACAATATGTTTTAAAGCAAATAGTTGTAAATTTCATTTTAGTAAGAAAAAACTCAAATATCCTGAAGCAGAAAACAATTAAATTTGAGAAAAACAATTAACATTTAATATATATAATAAAAGTTAAGATAATCCATTTATACTCTCAATTTAATTTGTTGGAGAAAAATTTACATGGCCAGTTCTATTACAATCAAATCCGGTCGATATACTAAGTCAAAGATAACAGATTATATTACATTAATATAATTCAAGAAAATAACAGATTATATTAGATTAATATAATTTAAGAATTTTTTTCTACTGAAAAAGGGAAATCTATTTATAATAAAAGTTAAGATAATCCATTTATACTCTAAATTTAATTTGTTGGAGAAAGCCATTTCTATTACAATCCGGTCGATATACTAAGTCAAAGATAACAGATTATATTACATTAATATAATTCAAGAATTTTTTTCTACTGAAAAAAGAAAATCCATTTATAATAAAGTGTCAAATAAAAAAAAATCAAGGTAACATTTATGTGAAAAGAAAAAGTAGTAACTTCGGCGTTTCCGCGTTATTAAGATGGGTTGTGGAAACTTCATTAATATAAATTCAGAATAAAACTAAGTCGTCCGCTTCCCAGGTCCTTCCACGTTAGTAAAGATGGGTTGTGCAAACTTCGTTAATAATTCCACGTGCCCTCTAATTAAGCCCAAAATTATATGCTTCAATAGGTTCTTCTTGCTTAATTCAATAATTGAGAAGAAAAAATGTGGAAAATTGGAGAACAATGAAGCACGTGGAAGTTTTGATTTAGATACTAACTATTGAAGTTAACTATTGAAGTTCGGGACCGCGTCCTTTGAAATGTCGTGTCGTCGGAAGTTTCTCGCATTCTCTCATTTCACCGTGTCTGATAGCAACATGGTGTGCCCACAAGTCTAAGTGTAAGACTACTCTCGAATTCAATCTTCCTGCTATTCAAATGGAGGGGCGACTTATATGCTATGATATATTTGTAATGTAATTTATATGCTATGATCTATTATCTAATCTGTAATGTGATGTATATGTTAGGAAGGATTTAGGTTTTAGGTTATCTGATTTGTAATCTAATTTTTAGTAGAAGCATACTATGAGGGATTTAGGTATGATCTATTAACTTATCTAATCTGTAATGTAATGTGATGTATATGTTATGAAGGATTAAGGTTTTAGGTCATCTGATTTGTAATGTAATTTTCAGTAGAAGCATACTATGAAGGATTTAAGTATGATCTATTAACTTATCTAATCTGTAATGTGATGTAATGTGATGTATATGTTATGAAGGATTAAGGTTTTAGGTCATCTGATTTGTAATGTAATTTTCAGTAAAAGCATACTATGAGGGATTTAGGTATGATTTATTAACTTAATGTGATGTATATGTTATGAAGGATTAAGGTTTTAAGTCATCTGATTTGTAATGTAATTTTCAGTAGAAGCATATTATGAGGGATTTAGGTTTTAGGTTTTGCATGGATTCGAGTCAACCATTAAATGGATGGTCAATCATTAATCTCCTTTCAATTGTGGGCCCGCTAGTCTACATGTATCTTTAAAAGTGGTTAGTATGATTTAAATTGTATAATAGTTAATATGTCCTATGATTCAAATTTCTTAATAGTTAGTGTGTCTTTGCGAAACCCCATCATCAATTCTATTGCTAATCATTTACTTACAAGGCTTCCTTATATGAGCCAAAAAAAAAATGTCACATTCTCATCAATTTTAATGTCAATCAATTACTTATAACCCTTATTTCTCTGAACCAAAACATATATTTAAATACGTTTTTTAAGAGAACATTTTAAATCATTTTCAAAATCCCAAAATTAGTGCTTATAAAAAAAATTCAGACATCAATTTCAAACATTTGATTTAAATTTGTGAATGTAATTTTTATATTTGTGAAAATATATTAATATTGGTTTTCTAAGATTAAGAGAAGTTATTAATAGAATACAAAAAAGTTTTTATTTTCGGATTTCAAATTTAGTATTAAACTTTTTTGGAATATGGTCTAGCCTATATTGTATTATGTATTTCTAATATTAAGAGAGGTTATTTTAAAAATTAAAAAACAGTTTCAATGTGCATATTTTAAGCATTCTATGTTCCCTGCCCTTCCGGCAATAGGGACTTATACTAAACTGTTTTTAGTTTGGGCATTAGTTTTGCATGGAGTTCAAAATGATTTTTATCATTATATCTTAATGGAGGGGGAACTTTATTAGAGAAATTATAATATCATTTTTCTAATAAAACTTCCCATAATTTCTCTAATAAAGCCTCCCATAATTTCTCTAATAAAACCCCCCGCTCTCACCCTCTATGAGTTAAAACACTTTATAACCTCCAATTAAAAATTAAAAAAAAGATATTGACCAATACAAAACATTTACTTCTTATTTGGCCTCATTTAGAAGCAATGAACATCGACGAGAATTTTAGTTTCAAAGTTAGGCAAATGGAAGAGATATCCCTATTCCATGGCTTGAGGTGAATTAATGCTAGCTCTAAGAGCTAGCACTAATTCCTAAATATTCAATGTTTATACATTTATCCTATTGTAAGTTTCATTTCATTATCCTTAAGTTTCATTTCATTATGTTTATTCTTTGTGGTGTGGAGTTGTTGTAGCTGCCCTGTCCACCTGTTGTAGCTGCCCTATCCACTTATTGTAGCATGCGGCTATGCCATAGCTACCCTGTCCACCTGTTGATTGCATGCGGCTATGCGAGGCTATTAAAGTATGAGGAACAATGGAGGAATAGAAGCCTTCTCCATGCCCTTTCTTGTCCCAAAACTTGAATCACTTTCTCCACTGAGATCTGTAATAATTTTATTTTAAGGATTCTCTTACCTCGTCTCATCTATCCTTGAAGTAATGACGTGTAAAGTAAGAACATTGTTCTCATATGATATGCGGAAGATGTTGACCGAGAGGGAAGTAATGACAAGCAGAGTAAGAACATTGTTCTCATATGATCTATGGAAGATGTTGATCGAGAGGTCCGAAGATAGATAAACTACATAATCAACTACTCTATCAACTGCATAATTGATAGAGTAATGACGTGCAAAGTAAGAACATTGTTCTCATAAACTACATAATCAACTACTCTATCAACTGCATAATTGATAGAGTAATGACGTGCAAAGTAAGAACATTGTTCTCATATGATATGCGGAAGATGTTGACCGAGAGGAAAGTAATGACAAGCAGAGTAAGAACATTGTTCTCATATGATCTATGGAAGATGTTGATCGAAAGGTCCGAAGATAGATAAACTACATAATCAACTACTCTATCAACTGCATAATTGACTGAATACTACGAAAAATCTGCTGATGAATCTACGCTAAGGGATGTTGGAACAGGCAAGGATGTTGGCACTAGTCTTGCTGATGGGTACCCATCAATTATCAATTCTACTATCATACCTTGCTTCCTTTCGACCCTATGGGGAGGGAAATTTGAAAGTGGGAAAGAAAGGGGAGCGAGGTACGTTAAGAAGGATGATTAGCTTCTCGTGGGACTCCTGCAATTTTTGCAATATCTATTTCATGAGAATTGGTGAGAATTGGTGAGCTGGAGAAAACAATGATTGATTCGATCAAATGGTACTGAATTGCCATCTTTCACCTCTGCTTCTTCCGCTGGTGGGATCGCTATTTATGCTGGTGGATCCGTATAAACTTCACCGGGGACTGGAACCAGATCTGCTGCAGAACCTATTCGGGCAGAAGCAAGGGCAGTAGTACCGGATCGAGATTGAGTTGACGGGGTAAAATAAGGATTCCTCTATCTAGTAAGCCTATATCTGTTTGAATATATGATCAAACTAAAAATAAAACATCAGGAAACCAGGCGTCTATGAATTTAGCACTTACCCATTGGATCTTAAGTCTATGAATTTATCACTTACCCGTTGGATCTTAACTACGCCAACTCCTGATGTAGTCAATTAGTAGTTGTTTATAGTATTAGAACTATAGTCTTTTAAGCACGGCTCTCCCATCGACCAGTAGTTTTCAATAGTATTAGAACTGTAGTATTTCATGCGTGGCTCCCCCACCAACCAAACAGTAAGTCCCGATGCTCAGCCAACTCTGATGGATCACCCTGTTCATCTTTTCTGGAGGGTAGGAGGATCCAAGATTGGCAGATTACCCATAGATTCCGCAGGCACCAAGTAATCATTCTGGAAATCAGCTTAGTAAATGTCAATCGCCCTTCATCGGTGCTTTGGATTTCTATTTATTTTGAGTGATATTATTGGCAATTATGTCCAATTGAACACAATGTTGTTCTTATACCCGTTCCCAAAAGGTTGATTCTTAACCTGCTTCCTCCCATTGCTCTAATTCAGCAAGAAGCTCTGATTATGCTATTTTAGTTTTTGGTTATCCTGATTCTTTTCGTCCAACTTTGGGTGGAATAGATTCTCAGCAAAATTTTCTCATTTTCTATTTTCATTTCGCAAAACTTTTAGAAGGGCCAACATAGCCCCATCCTACCAGGTAGTCAAATCACTTTCGACACAGACCCGTGATAAGGAAGTGAGAAGGAAAGCCTACATCAATGGCCGCGAGAAACAAAGAGATGCCTCTATTGAGCCACCATAACCATGAAAGAACAATTCGAAAGTAGATTTTTTCTGTCAAATAAACCACTTTGATATCAGTAAGACAAGCTTCATGCTGGCCAGCAGAAAATCCTGATAACTGTCCAAGCTCATAAGTGGCCTTCAATTTGGCAGAAAGTTGTGTCTTGTCTCATTGTGGGCAAGGCCCTTAAGCTTATGTAGTCATTCCCGATACTATATAAGAGTTACCCAGAACCCTAATAAGCATCGATACTAATAAGCATCGATACTATAATGAGTAGATTCCTAGCATCTTCGCTAGAGACACTAGTTGATTAAATAACACTAGAAAGCAACACTTAGCCCCAGTTTAGGTAGAAAAAGAAGCTAGCTCTTTCCCGAGTGAGACACTCATTGTATTCGTTGTATGACAGATGGAGTCTGTGCATGCATAATACATGATTTCTGGAGTCTCTGCATGCACAATACGTGGATGGTGAACTTTGATTATATTATATTATATTAATATTCAATGCATTACCCATCTTCGTGGCTTTCTATGCCTTTTCGCTAGTTGACGAATTCTATGATCGATTATGTGTTGGATAGCTCCACTTAATCTTACCTTTATCGCCATCTTCAAATTCTTTATTCTACAATCAGATGAAATCGATTGGTAAGCTCCAGGATGTAACAATAGCACATTATTTATTCTGAGGTATTAGATAAAACCACATTAGGCTGGTTGTTGTATGGTTGGACAATTCATTCATATTGATTAGTTGATCTCTGGATAAACTAAAAATACAAAGAATTTTGCATGAAATATTTCAATATCTCAATTTTTAAGTGAAGATCTGGACCAAAACAAGAACTAGTCCCAATTCTATTCATGATCCACTCTATGCTAGGGTTTATTTAAATCGAGATTACTCTTCATCCTTTGGCCCAAATTCGCATCATAAATTCTAAATTTCCAAGAGGCTATCATATATGCCCCGACTCTAGCAATGTGACAGACCTAAATAAAAATGAGCAGTCATGTTAACTGACAACTAGAATATATGGAATGCTTGTGCCATATCACTACCATGACAGTTAATTGATTAAGGCCACATTCTCAGTGACTGTAACTGATACTTCCAAGTCTTAATTGTAGCCTGACAATTTGTAGCTGGAAACTTATATATAACGGCCTTTACTAGATAACGAGGCAAAACAAATATATTGAACTATAGATGGGAATACCCATAAAAGTGGTAAATGTGAATAATGGGAACTAAATATACAAGTTCCATTACATAAATGAATTTGCTATCCATTAGCCGATACAGTTCCAGTGACAATACCAATCAAAGTGGTAAATCATAAATGTGAACAAATGGGTACTTAGATTTATATGGTCCATTAGAGAACAAATCTGGCACGATTTAGTCAATTGAAATCCACCGCTTAGAGGAATCGTTCCCTTAATTGTTAGGATATTTAGACACTTAGGAGTTAGTTAAGATCTACTTGGTGTAATATGTCGTTAGGTAAACGTGTGTTTCTTTAGTATGCATTAGTATGCATTTGTAGTTAGGAAATCCAACGGTCATGATATTTTTTCGACATAGAGTGATCTGACGGTTCATACTCTCCTCAATCTTAACAACCATTGATCTGTGGCTTAACACCTAATTGGTCCATAATCTCTATTTAAAGAGCATGGAGGGTCATTTGTCAATGATCGATTGTGAGAAAATCTCTTGTAAAATCTCTCTATAATCGTTTTCTTTCCATTAATAAACTACTCCAAGTGGTTGTGTTGGTTGGGGCCATGGATGTTTCCCCGTAGGGGTTTTACCATGTGAAAACATCGGTGTGTTGATCTTTGATCTGGTCATGTGAGTGGTTACTGAAGGTGTCCATCCTCTGTTGGAATACCTGTGTTGTCGAACATGGTATCAGAGCCTGTTTCAAGACCCGCTCCTGTTGTAGATCGAGATCGTGAAGCTGAGTTCTCTCATCTCCATTTTCTAGAATTTTTGTACATTTCTGGGCTGAGAGGACTATTCCATTGCATCCATAGCACTCGTTTCATTCAGGAACAGTTTTGGTTTCACTCGAAAAGGTTTCCGTTTTCCCAAGATATGACCATTACAGTCAAATCCGGAGGTATAAAGCCTCAATACACATTTTTAAAATTTCTGCAAAGTTTTATTTTGATTTTATTTCGGTTTGTATTTTTTATTTTTGGGTTGCTACTCTTTTATATCTGTGTATTCTCTTTGCCCCGTGCCCTGTGCGATCTCGGAAAATCAGAAACAGATAGGAAAATGTGCATCTTCCGGGTAAGCTAACCAAGATCTAACCCTTGTTGTCATCGAGAAGCGAAATTTTTTTCTTGTGTGAAAAGAGTTTTTTTTAGCATGCTCTCGAATGTCGTATTCAACAACACCAAGAAGTTTTTTTTAGCATCCTCTCCAAGGCCGTCTTCAATAAAAACAACAATCCTCCTTCTAAACATTACAATATGTTTTGCTAGACCATTTGGTTAAAACTTGCCTTATTAAGTAAAAGGTCTTGAGTTCAAGTCTCTCTTTTGTTACTTTTTCTGAAAAAGTTCATGCTAAAAATTGTAAAGTGCATTTCACTTCAAGTATAAAAGTCAATCACTATATGTAGTTTTATATTTTATTTTAGAGTTATTTATTTTGCATGAAACTTTTATGTTATAAGGTAACTTCATTGTAAAAATGATCCCCACTTCTCTTTATAAAAGTGGGTCACTTCATAAAGTAGCTTAAACTATCACGTGGTTATTTGGTTACCATTTATGCCTTTTTTAAAAAGGGCACAACTCTCACATCGGAAGTTCGTTTTCAGTGTCGTTTTTTTTAAAACGACATAACTTTTCGAGATATTTCCATCCATATCATTAGTTTTAGTTTTTAAATCCGCATTATATGCATATTTAATATGGATTCTATAAGTAATGTCTTGCTTACCAGCAACAACTACTTCCAATAGAAATCCCATATGGAAGATTTAATAAGAAGTAAAGGCCTATATTGGATTACCTTGGGAAAGGAAACAGAACCCACTGATGATGATAAGAAAGCAAAATGGGATAATAGGAATGATGAATCACGTGGACTAATCGGAATGTCCATCTCTCTTGATTTAAGGTACCACCTTCAAGGAGTTGATGATCCCGAAGAAGCTAGGAACACGATTGAATCTTGTTTGGTAAACTCAATATTATTCGAGCACAATAGTTAGAAAATCAAATACTGACCTTGATTCCAAGTGATTTTTCTTACCTTGGAGATTATCTATCTAAGTTTAAAACACTCAGAATTTTATGTGAAGAATGTAAGATAAAAATGGAGGAAGAGCGTTGCATATATCTTATTCTTTCTAAGCTAGTTAGTGCATATTCTGTGTTTGTATCTACCTTTTATGCCATGAAAGACGCTCTAGGGAAAGCTTATTTAAAACCCACTCTTGAATCATTTTTTGCTTCTTTGATTAGAGAGGAAGATAAGCTTGTACAACTTGGAGTGATCAACACTGCAGGTACCTCCAACAAAGCCTTAGTTGCCCAACAGAAAGATAAACTCAAGTATCCCAAGAAGTAACATCCTCGCTACAACAACAAACAACCTAAGGGTCCCAAACCTGCTCAGACAACTTCAGCTCCTAATGGTGATAAAGGAGAAAAATATAAAAGTAAGAATACTAAAAAACATTGCAAATTTTGTGATAAATATGGTCATGATGAGTCCAAATGTTTCAAGAAGATGGCATCCTTAGAAGCAGCGATGAAGAAACACAACATCAATATTGATTCTTCTTCTTCTTCTTCTTCTCATGGACATGCACTTTCTACTTCTGGTTTTTCCTTCAATACACCTTCTACTACTACTTCTTCTTATGATGAGTGGCTTATTGATTCAGGAGCATCTTATCATATGGCTAAGGATAAAGCCATACATTGATTCTGAGCATCTTATCATATGGCTAAGGATGTTACATTTTCTCTCTAAATGAATGTAACACCCAAGAAAATATTTGTTGGTGATGATAGATCTCTAGTGTTGTAGAATCTGGAATAGTTCAGGTAGAAAATGGTCATTCTAATGATGTATTATGTGATTCACAGAATATTTCTTGTAACACTCTATTAGTATATCAAATCACTCATTCACGGGAAGGTAAAATCTGGCCGAAGTTTTCACCTCACCAAGTTGTAATCAAAGATCTAAAAGATTCTAAGCATGTTCTGCAATCGAATTCTCGATGATGATATTACTAGGTTGTACAAGTTTAACAACTTTGAGTCATCAACTTTTCATCAGCTTTTGTTGCTCATAAAGGAAGGACTTGAGCAAACTGGCATGAGTGGATTATCATCTAAATTATCGATCATTATAACAACTATGTAATCAACAGATGGTGACTAGTCTTCCTCTTGTTTCATGCAGAGGTGTTGTTTGTGTCGATTGTGTTCCTTGGTGCAAACATCATCGGACAAGCTTTGAAAATCGCATGTTCGCCCGGGGTCCTTTGCATCTTGTTCACAAAGGGATTTGTGTGGTCAATTTTCTCCTCTTTTCTCAAAAGTATTTTAATTTTCATTGATGATTTTTTTCCATATGTACTTGGGTTTACTCTTAAAACTCAAGAGTGAAGTTTTTGGATTAAGTTTTGGCCTACAAGGTCTCTTTGTAGAAAGCAATTTGGACATCAAATTCAAAGGTTAAGAACATAATGGAGTATGTAATATGTGAACACTATTTTTACAAGCTATCAGACACAGGGCAACTAAATGCAACACATTGTTCCATATAATAACTACAACAAAATGGTGTTGTTGAGAGAAATAACCACATTAAAAAAAGAAATTGATAATTGTATGATCCAATATAAGGGATTAAGTCTCAAGTATTATGTGAAGATATCAACTGTGTAAATTACATAGTAGATTGCACTCCCACAAAGCAATTTTAAAAATATAAATAATCTAAGAAGCTTGGACTAAAATTAAAACCAGATGTAAGTCACTTATTTGTATAGCATAAATACATTCCCCATACAGAAAATGAAAGCATTGTATTCTAAAAGTGAGAAGTGTATTTGTTTGTTATTCTAAGATGTCAAAGGTTACAAACTTTCAATCACATTGTAATGAAATTATTCCTGAGAAGAGATGCTAAATTTGATGAAAATATTCGGCCTTAGCAGCCATCTTCTTCGAATGATTGTTTCTCTGAGCCATCTTCACGATTGTACTCTTTCTACCAAGGAGCCATATTCGGAGCATTTGTGTCTCTTGTGATCCTGGTTTCTTCTTCAGATGATGAATGTGAGGGTGAAAATCCACCTCCTTTTGCTCACCCTCCTCCAGATGAGTCCTTTTGAACCTAAACCAACACCAAAACCATCGCTTCCTAGGATGGGTCTGTTCAATATGAGAAGCAACTGATGATCTTATCGATGATCCTTCATATTAGCATCGCATGTCGCCTACAGCTCCAGTGGAGCCTCTTCTTTGGTCTCAAGTTTTAGAAACTCATGATCGAAAGACATTTGCGGTAAGCTTTGTGTCATCTAGATTGGGATACAACAATGAATGAAGAGTATCGCTATTTAATGGAAAATGATACTTAGGATATTTTACCTCTTCCAAAAAGAAGAAAAATTGTCAGATGTAAATGGGTGTTTATAAATAAGTATGCATCAGATGGATTTTTTGAAAGACACAAGGCTTGTTTATTTGCCAAAGGATTTTCCTAAGTTAAAGGAATTGACTATAATGAAACCTTGCCCCTCAGAGAAAAATGAATTCCATCCACCTTGTTCTTACCCCCTTCACATAAATGGGAGGTCCATCAGATGGACAAAGCAACTACCTTCTTGCAATGAGATTTGCAAGAAGAGATCTAGATGGAACAACCTCCTGCTATGTCCAAAATGACTCTGGGTAGCCTGTTTGTCACTTCAACAAATCTCTTTGAGGATCTCAAGTAAGCTCCTGAGTTTAGTACAAATGGATAGGCTTTATTGCCACTGGATTCTAGATGCCATTCTCATCCTAATGTCTATACCAGAAAGTAGGAAGCCATCTCATAACTCTTTTCCTTTATGTTTATGACCTTATAATTACCGGTAGTGACTCAAAACTTTAAAACCATGTGAAACCAAAATTCTAAAAAGAAATTTGAAATGACGCACTTAGGTTTTTGCACTATTTCCTCATTCCAAGTTTTGCAAACCAATGAAGGAATTTATCTTTCAACAGAGTATGCTTGTGACCTCTTCGTCAGCTTTCACATGGATGATTGTAAACCAACCCTCTCCCTTCCAAATTGAGTCAAGTTTATTGCCACTTGTACTTCTCCCAAGTTGATGCCACCCTATACCGGCAGTTAGTTGGTAGCCTCTTACTTGACTCATATCTATCCCGATCTTCCTTTGTCATCGGTCTTATTGTCCAAGCATATGAAACCCCATGAAAGCCATTGGAAAGAAGCTAAAAGGATACCGCTATGTTTATAGTACGCCTGCCTGTGGGATATGGCCAAGGCACTGGAGACTCCCTTATTGGTTGGTTTCACCTATTGTATCATTCTGCGGATTAATCGATGATAGAAAAATTCCATCAAGTAGTTATGTTTTCAGCCTTGGTTTAGGACCTATCACTTACACCTATAAGAAACAATAGGATATTGTACTTTCTTCAACAGTTGCATCACTGGGCAATGCAGAATGTAAGTCGTGAAGCCCCTCGCGGGTTTTCGACAGATCCTTTCAGAGTTTGATTCTAAGACTAAAGATCCCACCACCTTTGTGTAACAATCAGAGTAGTCAATGTTTAAGCAAAGACCCACTAACATCATCATAGCAAACACATAGAGATACACATGCACCCTTCATCCTAAAGCTAATTCATGATCAAGTTATTGAAGTGCTCTCTTTCCCCCAATAAGATCAAGTTGTAGACATTTTCACAAAGTCTCTTACAAAGACAAAGTCTTCAAATTTCGATCTATGTTAGGAGTTCAGGAAGTTGTCATTATAGGGTATAGGCTCCAATGCCTCCTTTCCTTTTCCCATTGTGTCACTATTGTAAATCTTCAATCCCATCCCAAGTTGTTCTTAAGGGAGATGTTAGATATTTAGACACTTAGGAGTTAGTTAAGATCTATCACTTGGCCTAATATGTCATTAGGTAAAAGTGTGTTTCTTAGTGTGTTTCTTTAGTATGCATTAGTATGCATTTGTAGTTAGTAAATCCGATGGTCACGATATGTTCCCGACATAGAGTGATCTGACAGTTCATACTCTCCTCTATCTTAATGGCCATTGATCCATGGCTTAACACCCAATTGGTCCATGATCTTTATGTAAAGAGCATGGAGGGTCATTTGTCGATGATCGATTGTGAGAAAATCTCTTGTAAAATCTCTCTGTAATATTTTTCTTTGCATTAATAAACTACTCCAAGTGGTCGCGTTGGTTGGGCCCGTGGATGTTTCCCCGTAGTGGTTTTACCACGTGAAAACATTGGTGTGTTGATATTTGATCTGGTTATGTGAGTGGTTACTGAAGGTGTTCATCCTCTGTTGGAATACATGTGTTGTCAAACATTAATAATCTAATGCAATTTCCAATAGAGCTAAAGAATCAATTTTTTGAAATGAATCGGATGATCTTCATTAGCTACAAAATAAAGTGCTACTTATATTAGAATTTGTTGTAGCATGCTAACAAGGAAATGCTTCAACAGACTAGTTATCAAATTGGGGGAAAATGTTTAACAAATGCAAACAGCATCTCAGTTTTAACTCTGCAATCTTACTATTGCATTCTTATTTGAGATAAAGAGAAAAAAAATTTGTTCTTACCTTTTTGTGAACTGACTGTGGCATCATTGGCTTTCTTTACTGGCAACTTATCATCTATCGGTATTTATGCGGGCAGAAAGAAAATTGTTAGAAGGGGCTTTGCATGACAAAGTCAAGGTAAAATTTTTAAAAGGGCTAATCATTTGAACAATGAAGTACCGGTAAGCCTTCAAAATCGATATTCTTAATGGTGCCAGAGAAAAGTCTCAAGAATTGTGCTAGTTACAAATCCATTAAATGGTAGCAACAATGCAAAAATGAATATCACACAGGGTACCATAACAAATGATATCATTGCCATAGAGATAAAAAAAGGAGAGTACAAAAATGTGAGTTAAATTAAGTAAGTCAATGATTAAAAACTAGATCTTTAAGAAATCTGAATCTTCATCCACTAGAACTAATGCAGGTAAAAATTCTATTTTGAGTCTTGACTCCTCCAACAAACACAATTTCTACTATCAACTAAGAAACAAACAGATTTATGCAAATCTAAGGAAATTCTGCTACAAAGAAAGTTGCAACTCAAGAACGCAGATCCAATTTCACTAGTGAAAACTGTGATTGGCAAAGATTCAAATCTAGTTGGGCATATTATACCTACAACCTGCTTGTTAAATTGAGCCAATGCAAAAAAACATTATAGTTTCCACACATGTGTGATAAAACACTGTACAGTTGCCAAATTTCTCTTTCCAAATTAAGACTGCAAGAACATTTGCATAACAGAAAGAACTTTTCATCTCAAAACTCTAGGGAAACATAAATATCATTTCAAATCTATCTCAACGTGTAAACAAATAATTTATAAAACCTACCTTTTGCCTTTTCCATTCTCGGCTACACCCTTTCTTTTTCTTAGGCCACAAGATAGATCTTGCTTTTCTTGGAGTTATGTCGCTTTAAGAGACTTGTCTAAGAATATCGGAGCAACAAGTCCCTGACTTATTTTTGCCTTCTTAGCAAGGACTTGTTGCTCTGCAACTATCTTTCTTAAGTTTACAATTTTCTTTTCCCAATATTAGATTAGGTTGACGATTAAATAGTAATGTTTTCTGCAATCAACAATGGTCATCCCACATAGAGAAAAATGTTCCAATGAATAAACAATAAAATCCATTCCTGTAAGTCATTATATATTAATGTTTACTCCCATCATGCCTACATACACCTAAAAAAATGTCCCAATGAATAAATAATGAAATCCATTCCAGTAGGTCATGAAATATATATGTGGGAGAAATTGAAATATATATTGGTGGGGATATTGGAGTCATTATGGTAACCATGGGCTTACTTGGTTTTATTCTTGGAAAAGATATAATCATATAATATGATTTGGCGCAATAAGGTGCCCAATTCTATACATTGAATATGTGTCTCACATTAAATAGAGATGTTTATCTCAAATATCAAATTGAGGAATCGAGTTGACAGATCACTTTATTCAAGTCATACAATTTAAAAAAAAAATCTAAACCCATGACATGCCAGGACAATCGCTTGCATATCATCACTATTTTTTTTTATATTGAGGACCTAAATAGTTACTTCCACTTTGATTCGCGGTGCTATTTAAAACCTAAATAGTTAAATTTTTACTTTTGCCCTTTTTAATTAAGGGCATGAGGGCATGAATGGGAATATGTCAAGAAAAAAATTATTGGATTCATAGTGAATATAGATATTATATGTTCTATATTTATTAATCATTTTTATAATTAATATATTTAAATATTTTTTTCTTTAACTTTATTATAGATATTATAGATATTTAATGTTGATCTATAATATATTATGTTATCATTTTTTTAATATAGATCTTAATACAATATATTAAGTTGTTAGTAATGTTAAATTTAAATTGATTTTCTCGTTTCTTTCTTATGTTATCATAATAGTAGGTCTTTTTCCTATAAATGTTTTTTCTTTAATAAAAGGAGATGGTCTTCTCAATAAAAAAAAAAGATGGATCACAATTTAAAATTGTGTTTTTTTAAATATTTTATTAATTACTACGAGGAAAGGTCATTTTCAATATTTTATTCAATATTTGTTTTTCAAGTGTGTATTCATGTTGTGTTGACTATACATAATACACCTAATTATTGTTGTATCTTTTTAAATCATGGTTATGGACAAGATACATTTTTCAAAATTTAGTTGGATTTATATCAGATTGCCAAACATAAGGAATTCTTTACTCTTTTACAAATTATCATCTCTACCACAATTGGTGTAGATTGTCATATTTTTTTACAGTGCACTTTATTTTTTTTCAAAGATGACGGATTCATTGTTGCAACTACAACTTATTTGTAAAATGATTATTGTTTTTGTAAATTGGTCTTGTGTGTCATGGAATGATATAGTAAATTAAATAACCTTTATATAATTGTTGAAGAAAATTGTAATGAACAAAGTTTTCTAAATTTTGAAAAAAAAAAATCTTAAATTTGAAAATGAATATTTTTAATATATTTGTTAAATTTCATTAAAATATTTGTTTAAGATCACTTTCTTAAATGTGAAAATATCATAAATTTTTCTATAAAACTAATTGTATACTTCCCCTTTTAAAACATACACTTTAGTAAATTAAATAATAAATTAATTATATTTTATATACTTGTTTTACAATTGATCCTTCATGTAAATTAAATAATAAATTAATTATATTTTATATACTTGTTTTACAATTGATCCTTCATGTATTGTTAACTTTTTTTCTCTTTATTATCTTATATATGTATGTCCGTGAATTTAGTTTATACTTTAATAAGTCACTATCATTTTTATAATTAAAACAAATGTTGAAAGGTTAATAATAATTAACAATCTCATTTTTATAATTAAAACAAATGTTGAAAGGTTAATAATAATTAACAATGATTGGTCTCCCTTATCCTGATTTCGAAACTGAAAGGCAATACTTAAGGCATGTCAGGCTTCATCGCTTGTGTATGGTGCTCCCTCGAACACTAATGTATAGTAGGCACGCAGATCACGAATTAGTGATGAATGATTCGGAGGGGCGACTTATGGCCAGTAAGACAACTCTCGAATTCAATCTTCCTGCTATTCAAATGGAGGGGCGACTTATGGCCAGTCTTCCTTAATTCAATTATTGAAAAGGAAAAATTGTGGAAAACTGGAAGACGATGAATTATGTGGAAGTTTCGTATTCACATTACTGTGACGCCTGCCGGGATGTCCTGAAAGGTTTTGTGTTCGAAACTGAAGAGCATCATTTAAGGTGTGAGTTAAGGCTTCATCCCTTGTGTAATTGATATGCTATGATCTATTATCTTATCTAATCTGTAATGTGATGTATATGTTAGGAAGGATTTAAGTTTTAGGTCATCTGATTTGTAATGTAATTTTCAGTAGAAACATACTATGAGGGATTTAGGTATGATCTATTAACTTATCTAATTTGTAATGTGATGTATATGTTATGAAGGATTAAGGTTTTAGGTCATCTGATTTGTAATGTAATTTTCAGTAGAAGCATACTATAAAGAATTTAGGTTTTAGGTTTTGCATAGATGTTGGTCAATCATTCAATGGATGGCCAACCACTAACCCAATCTGAACCTAAAACCTAAATTCCTCAAAGAAAAAAAAAATCTGAACCTACTTCTCCTTATCAACCCCCTATTACTCCTACTTCACAGAGGCCTACCCCAGATCCTAAGACTCATAGACATTCTACATCTTTCAAGGGATCTAAGCCCTCTTCCAAGATATTTGATTCTGCTCCAGCCACAGGAAAATTTTCAACCGATGCAACAATTGGAAGAGAGAAAGACTTTGGACACTCATCTTCACCATGACAATGCAATCCTCCAAGAAAAGGTGAATTCCCTTCAACGGTTGGTTGACGAGATGACCAAAACCAATCACAACCTCAGGGCCCAATTGAAGCAACATAAGAGGCACAAGACAAAATCTTCACAGTAAGAAGGAGAAGCTTCTAAAGCTAATCCTTCTGAGCAAGCATAGTCATGTGGGGAAATTCATTTTTTTTTGCAGTGGGACCTGCAAAGTCTTAGGTGTGGGGGTAATGTTGGTACTGTGATATGGTGCATTAGATCATTTTTGGCCAATATTATATGTGCATTTTCCTATTTTGAAGAGTTTTGGAGGATTTTTGTATCAAATCGGCATATCTTACACCAGGTACGTATGATTAATGTTTTATGATGGTTTTAAGTATAATTCAACATGTTTTAATGATTCCAAGAAGATAATTCGTGATCTGTGTCACAGGAAAAAATCGCATGGCATTTTTCCATTCGACCCTCCATCTGGTACTCCATCCGGTATTGCATCTAGTACTCCATCTGACACTGCGTACGACACTCCATCTTGCACTAAAACCGTGGGTGAGTTGGCGGTTATCATATCGGTGGACAGTGATGGAAAAAACTACGACATGGGTTTTTCTTGTGCCCGTGGCCTCCAACTACTGATCTTCTGAAAACTTGGATTGAGTTGTTATGTTGGACGTTTATTCACTCACTTAGTTTCTAGAAGCCACTAGCGGTTAAGACACATTAAGTGTGATTTACTGTTTTTAGAGGAGGTTGACCCTTCCAGTGGTCAACCTCTCAGCTTGTAACCTCTATAAATACCACAACAGTGGTCAGAAAAATAGTGAAGGATAGTTAGGCTCTGTTTTTCCATTTCAAGACATTTTCTCTAAACTGTGTAAAACTGTGTTTTTAATTTTAAATGTTGAAATCATGTTTCTTGAGCTTGCGATTCATTGTTGACGAGTATCCACGACCTATTAGGGGGGCCACCACTGGTCTCGGTAAATATTTAGTGAATTAGCTTGTGAATTTACATAGTGTAATTGTCATTTCTTTTATTTCCTGTACATGAGTTTTTATTATCTTTTACTTACTGTGTAATTGTTGTTCATAGTTTAATTGTTTCAGTTTCTTTTTGGGTTACTTATGAAGGCTACTGTTAATATGCAATGACTTTTTAATTTATAGGAACTAGCTTGCAAGCTTAGATACTAACCCCTATGTGTAATTAGATGATAGTTTGAATTTCTATATGCTGAAATAGAGTTTAGAACAAAGTTAAAACTGAGTATTTAGTTAATGGTTTCCTTGGCAAGGTTTCAATGGATGATTAGTTGTTAGCTTTGAATTTAGTTTTCAATTTTCTTATCTAGTTTGCTCATTTAGTTCTTAGTTTTCTTATCTTGTTATATGCTGAAATAGATATATGATTTGATTTATGTTTTATGAGTATTTCCTTTTGCAATTTAAATTGTTAAAATAGGATTAATTTAATTTACTTTATGCAATTTCCTTTCTAGGTCTAGGTTGCAATTTTAATTCGAATTTTGATTATTGAGTTTAGTTTTTAGTTATGAGTCTCTAGTGATATGAATTTGCTTACATTAGCATAGAATGCAATTGAATTAAATAGAATAGTGTTTTCATATTGTTGATGATTATTGAAGAATCACATGGATTTGGAGGGTAGTTGATGTTTCTTCTATAATGGCCAAGTTCTCATTAGATTTTCTAATTTATACCTTTCACTTTGCTATAGAATTCAATATTGATTTTATCCCTCTTGAGTTATTGTTAATTGTTAAATGCCATCGTGATAAGACATCGAAGACATAACCATCAACATTATATTTGAGTTTCCTTGCGTTTGTAGATTAAAGAGTAGTTGTTGATTACTTTTATTGTCATGATGCTTTGAATTTAGTAGATTAAGATTTCCTTTTGTAAATTAGAAGTAATTATGAAGTTTAACTTAAGAATAGAGTTCACTTTCTTATTAGTTTTTTTAGTTGTTTATTAAGTAATTTTGATTAGTTTACTTGTTGTAGGAATCACCATAGGTTAGTTAGTCAATTTATTGCTTGTTTACATGCTTTAATAGGGCAATTGCATGCCTATTTACTTGCTTTAATAGGATAATTGTTTTCTTGTTTATTTTCTTACCTGTTGTTGTTCATTGAATTTGAATAGATTAATTAGATTAGTTCGTTGTTGATTTTCTCATTAGATAGATTAAATAGATAGTTTTCTTTTGTTCATTATAATGATTAAGTTAATTTTCTTTAAGTAGGGTTTTGATTTGCTTTCTTAGGACTATCCATTGATCCATTGTTCAAAAGTTACTTAGGATAAATAATTTAAGTTAGTAGTCTTTCCTTGAATAGATTACCCCTTCAATACCCCATTTCCTTAGTTAGACTATACTACTTCTAACATTTCTGCCTTGGCACATATAGTGCTACAACTCTAAGTTTACTTACCTTGGGTTGACAATTTAATTGAGGGTTTTTAATTTGTTTTAGTGCATATAGAACACCCATCAATTACACTATGACTAAATCCAATATGTCTAAACCCAATATGTATAGACCCAGAAATTCCTTATGCGAACCTCCCAATGTGACACTCATGACCATACCTCACTATTTGGTGAAATTTGTTCTATGTCACATTGTGATGAACATTTCCCAACGTCGCAACATAACAAAAAATCCCCCATACTTGCATTGTGACAATCACTTACCAATGATACAATATGTCAAACATCACCTGATGGCTCATTCTGATGAACATTTCCCAACATAGCAATATGTCTACTATCTCTCAACATCTCATTGTGACAAACATTTCGAAACATCACAATGTCACATAATTTTCCCATTATGACTAAACCTAGAAATTCTCTTACACAAACCTATAAATGTGACTTTGATGAGGAAACCTCAGTATGTAATGAACTTTCTCCTTTGTCACCTTGTGACGAACATTTCCCAACGTCACATTGTTTGGAATATTTCCCGATGTCGCAATGTCACGAACATTTCTCAATGTTGCAATGTCACAAACATTTCTCAATGTTGAAATGTCACCAACATTCCCCAACACCACATTGTGATGAACATGTTCCAACATCGCAATGTCACAAACATTTCCCAACGTAGCATTGTGAAGAAAATCTCTTAATGTTAGACTATGAGAAAACTAGGTTTTTAGGGGATCATGTTTTCCATCATTTTCTCCATCATTTTGTCTTTGTTTTCTTTGATGATATTCTCATCTACAGTAAAAATTGTCAATCCCATATTTCCCATGTGGGTCAAGTTCTTCATCTACTCTCTCAGCATCAACTTTTCCTCAAACACTCTAAATGTGCATTTGGCACCTCGAAAGTTGAGTACTTGGGTCATACTATTGGCAAGGCTAGTATCTAGGTGGATCCTAAGAAGATTGATGCCAAGAAGGATTGGCCTCGCCCCAATAGTATCAAAAGATTACATTTTTTTTGGGTTTAACAGTCTATTATTTCAAGTTTGTTTAGAATTATAGAAATATTGCTACACCTCTCACTGTTCTACTTAAAAAGAATTATTTCACTTGGACTCCCACAACTAATCTGGCCTTTCAAGCATTGAAGGAGGCTATGTACACTACTCTAGTCTTGGCCCTTCCTGATTTCAAAAATACATTTTTCCTAGAATGTGATGCCTCTAGGAGAGGAATTGGAGCAGTCCTTATGCAAGAGAGCAGACCTTTGGCCTTTACCAACAAACAATTTTCAGAATTCCATTTCGGCCAATCAATATATGAAAATGAAATGTTGGTTATTCTACATGTAGTGGATCTATGGCACCCTTATCTATTGGGGAAACACTTCCAAATTAAAACAGATCATCAAAGCCTCAAGTATTTTCTAGATTAACAACCTTCCTCTCTAGAAAAACTAAAATGGGTAACTATGATCATTGGATATGATTATGAGATCATTTACAAGAAAGGAAAATAAAATGTGGTTGCTAACACTCTTTCTAGAAAATATGAAGATGAAGGGTCTTGTTTCTCCCCATCCTTCATTGTACGATATTGGCTCCAATTTGTTCACCAAGAATCGCTACAAGATCCTAAAATTTTGCATCTAATCCAACAATTGCAAGACAATTCTCCAATTTCCCCATGGCACTCTTGGCACAATGATGAGCTTCGCTACAAAGGTCAGTTGTATTTAAGTAAATAATCCCAACATAGATCCATAGTTCTTTCTGAGCTTCATCCTACTCCCACATCTCGGCACTCAGGGTTTACCAAAACCTATGATAGGTTCAAAAGTTCTTTTTTTCTGGGATGGTATGAAAAAGGACGTTCACAAATTTGTGGTAGAATGTGATTTTTTTCAATGTAACAAGGGATAAACAATCAAATCCCATAGAACAATCCAACCTCTTTCGATTCCACCCACTATTTGTAAGGAAATATCTATGGATTTCATTGTGGGCTTACCTAAATTTGGAAATAAGTTAGTCATCATGGTGGTCATTGATCGTCTTTCCATGTATGCTCATTTCTATGCTCTGTAACATCCATTTACTACATCCAAACTGGCTCAAATTTTCATGGATCGTATCTTCAAGATTCATTTCATGCCTCATTCTATTGTTTTTTATTGAGACCCCGCTTTCACCAGAAATTTTTGGCAAGAAATGTTCAGGCTACAGGGCACCCAATTGCATCTCACCATCACTTATTATCCCCATACTGATGGTCAAACTGAAGCTATCAACAAGTGCTTTTTGGGTATGTGTTATATTCTTTGCACGAGTAGTAATCCTATGTTGGTTGGGTATGTATTATATTCCTTAAACCCTTTTTTCTAGTTGGTCCAACTAGATCAGTATGCATAATTTCCATTGGTCTTGTTGTGGAGTATTCTTTTTATTTGAACCTAGTCTTTTTTTTCTTTCCTTGTTGATAATGCTTGCATAATGTGTTGTTTGGCTTCGTGATCTAGGGAATTTCTTTGAATGATTCATTTTTGTTGACTTTGACAAGCTTATCGAAGTTTATGTGACCCATTATTATGCACCATATCCAAAATTCATCTTCCTTTCCTAGACAATATTTTTCATTTCTAATTTCACTTAATATATGTTGCTTGAAGTTCTTATAGTCATTGCAATCAATTTGTCTGAACCTGCTTTTATTATCTTTCACTTTTGTGAATCAAACATAAGTTTGTGACCTTGGTCACACATTTGACTTACACTTAGAATATTATGTTTCATATCTTCCACTAGTAGAATTTTTTTTTCCTTGGTATTCTTATTTCCAATTCCGATTGTGCCCTTTCCAATGATTCTAGTTGAGTCATCATTTCCAAAGGAGACTGATCCATATATTTCATTTTTCAATGCCAAAAACTTGCCTCCATCACCTATCATGTGCTTTGAGCAACCAATGTCAACATACCAACCACATTTCTTTTCTTTAGTTTGTAGAACAAGTGTGAAATCTTCATTGTCGTATTAATTCTTCTATCTTATCCATATTCTCTGTTGAGGTTCTCGTCTATGAATATTGTTATTTTTTTGTGATTCTATAGGAGGGATTGCCATTCTAAAATATTTGGCCATGTGTCCAAATTTGTTTCACTTGTATCATCCCACTTCAGTGCTCAATGATTCAAACCTATTGTATCTTCTTCTCTGATCTAAAAATGAAGAAGACTTGAAAATCTTGAAATTATTGCAAGTAAATGTTATGTGTTAAAAGAAAATCGATCAACTTTGCAACACATAAATTTAAGGATTACTTATGCAAAATACACATAGACAACAACATAATCAATGAACATAAACACATAAAACACACCAATTGATAAAGGAGTTCACCCCTCTCTTGGGCTACATCTCCTGGTTTAGCTTCCAATGGATCATTATTATTAATTTCTCAAAGTGCTCAAAAACATGCCTTACAATGCTCAAACTGACCAACCGACTGCTCCAATGGCTTCATAGCGTCCAAAAACCCCTAGTTGGGCTTTTTCGACAACTCAATCGGTCGAAAAACGAAGAAGTTAGGCCTCCTGGAAGTCCCCCCTTTAAGCTTGTTGTCTCTGCATCTACAAATTGCACCCTTCTCCAATGAACCTGGCACATACGCAATATATAGCGTAAAAAACCAGCACTAGGCACAACTGTGCCAATGGTGAAAACTGTAGGATGGTTATAGGCGTGCCAGCCCCTAAATGCCTAGCACCTAGGCACATAGGGGTCATATGACCGCGCGTATTGGCAAAAAGGGCTTAAGCCATTACAACTGTTTAAACTCCCCCCACACAGCAGTTATGGTCATATGTGTTAACAAGACCATGGGCTATGTATTAAAACCCTACACCAACCGTTGGGTGCAGGGTATATGGTATGGGAATATGCAAAAACAAATGGCTGTGGGCCGGGGCTAAGCCCTGACCCAACCCCCCGCCAATGGTTACATAAAGTAAATTTAAATACATATAAACTCATATATATTACAAGGCACAATCGATGGCCCGTTGGTCAGACATTCTTTGCGAAGGCATTAAGTGGTGGGGAGGTCTGGGGGTCGAACCACATGGAGTCCAATACATTTTAACAAACAACAATCAACCAATACCGGGGTGCCATGTGGCAGCCCATGATTGGGCCACGTGGCACCCAATCACTTGACCACACAATGCCACATGTCGATATATCATTCGCCCTCAACTTCCAACCAAACTCTACCATGTCATCACATGCCACATCATCGTATGGTCGTACGAACTTGCCATGTCAGACTGTACGGACTGTACAGTCAGCATCCCTTTTTTGCCTGTTTGACTCTGTGAGCAGATTGCAATATCTCTCACTCCCGACGTCCATTTGAGAGGAAACAAGTTGCGCTGGGTTCGCAAAGATGAGGCCTATGCTCTCGTCTGGTTTGAAGTGATTCCAAACACTTTAAATTTTTGAGCAAAATTTGATCCCCTGATCACACCTCCCTATTGGAAAGATTTTGGACCTCCAAAAGACTATTTTCAGTCTATGAAAATATGAGGGTAAATTTCCCTCACCCTTCCAACCTTAATCCACTTGGCTTTGCTTGGATTCGTCCCTTTAAGACCTCAAAGATACTCCACATTTCCTCGTTTTGAAGTTCACATTCTCCTGTCAAGGATGGTGTCTTCCTAGAGTTGTGTAAGATACTATGGAGAAAAATCATCTATGGAAGGAATATGAACATGCTCTCCTTGATCATCAATCAATGGAGGCTCATACAACTTCAAATTCTCAACATTAACAACTACATACATTTGCATATAAGGAGGCAAATCAATCTTGTTGATAATATTGAAAGGACCATATCGAATCAGTTTCAACTTTTTACCTTCTCCTTTAAGCCTCTCCTTGCTGATGTAAAGCCAAAATTCATCCCCAACTTGGAAACTGTGATCAACACGATGCTTGTCATGTCTCGTCTTGTACTTGGCCTGACTCTTTTCCAACTACTCTTGCACCACTTGATGTATCGACTAAATCTATTCAATGAACTTCTCTGCTCTATCGATGTCATACTGACCATCAACAACAATATCTTTCCCAAAGATAAAATCTAAAGGAGACTTGGGAAAATATCCAAAACATGCTTCAAATGGCGACGTTTGAGTCGAAGAGTGCTTAGCTCGATTGTACGCATGCTGAATGTAGTGTAAATGCTCATCCCAAAGTTTAGGATGCTTGTTGCAATAAGAACGAAGAAGATGCACCACTGTACGATTTACCACCTCTGTCTGACCATCTGTTTGCGGATGAAAAGTTGTGCTCTTTTTAAGTTTGGTGTCCATGAGTGCCCATAATATGGACCAGAAACTTCCAACAAATCGAGAATCCCGATCAGAAATAATGGACTTAGGAAATCCAAAATGCACCGAAACATTTTGAAAGAAAAACTATGCCATTTGTTCTGTTGTTACCTACTTAATACAAGGCATAAAAATACACATTTTTCTAAATTGATCAACCACAACATAAAGATAATCATGACTTCGTCTCGACATAGGTAAACCACCTACAAAATCAATGGAAATACTTTCACAAGTTCGAGAAGGAACTGGGAGTGGAGAATACAAACCCAACTTTCGATTGCTAGGTTTACTTGTGGTACACAACGAACATCTTCGAACATATATTGAAACACTTTCATTCATCTTAGGCCAGTAGCAGTATCATTGCAAATTAGCCACTGTCTTGCCTACACCAAAATGACCAGCAATAAGAAAAGAATGTGCTTCCCTTATAATGCTGACTCTTTCCTCTTGTGGAATACACAACTTGCCAATATGATACAAGAGATTATTATGCACGTGATAATCCAATTCTTCAACATGGTTAGAGTGGCACAAAG
>SNQJ01S0011582.1:221923-253131 GCA_010110895.2 Picea sitchensis
TATTTAGTTTAATTTTAATATTTTCCCAAAATATCTAGATAAGGGAGGTTGATGGATAATAATGAGGGTGGTTGAGGAGACTTGGGGAAGTGTGTATGGAAAGTTGATAAATAGGGAGAAGAAGTAGAGAGGAGGGAGAGGATAGAGAGGTTTGAGCATGATGAGAGGTTGTGAAATTCTTGGAAGATATAATTCTTGTGATAGTTTTCTTTGAGCATTTGTTCTTTGCTGTTCTTGGAGTCACAGGCACAGAGGGCCAAGAAACCGAAAGGTTTCTTGTAGCTAGGACGCCGGCTAGGCTCCTAGCTAGCAGGGATGATTCCGTTGTTTCACTCTCGGAAAGCAGGAAAATAATGCTTGGAGGCGCCCATGACTACATTACAACCGATGAGCTTTGACAAGCTAAGGAGGAGGTATTTTTTGGTGGTATTTGGTTATTGATATTTTTTATATACTTTTTTTTTAAGTTCTAAATCATAGATTTAACATATTACTTATTTCATCATGTTATCTAGATTTATCATTGAGCAAATGTAGAAGAGTTGTGTAAATGAAAATCAATGAAATTATGCTAAAACGAAGTTGTTATTGTGTATGTATAAAATGAAAGATTAATTGTTTAACATCCTGGATGGGTGTTACATATGGTATCAGAGCCCGATTTCAAAACTGAAACCTAGGCTTGACCACTCAAAGCTCTGAGATTTTGTCTTTTTCATTTGCAATCCTATTTGGGTTGTTACATCCACCATCTTTTGATATAAGCATCCAGGAGGATATTGGTTGTAGCCATCCCTTGAAATCCTCTCCATTACATTGACCAACCTTGACATATCATAATTATTTTTCCGATTCTTATCTCTTGTTCCCTTCTCACTCCTTTCAATATTTCTATTTCTTCTACTTGTATGAATATCTGCAATGCCTTTTCTTCTACGAATGAAAAGAAAGTGCAATACAATTAAACACTTTATTTTCCTTTATTTTCCTTTCATAGATAGTTGATACTAACCATATTATAGTATGCAAAGGGAGATTCTTTGTCTTAAGTTTCAACAAAGTTTCACTTGGACTTCAATATAAACTAGAAATATTCCTTTACAATCCATTTTATATTCCAAACTCTTTCTATGCTCTATGAGGGTGGTTGAGCGTTGTGGTCCTTTTTGAGGGATCATGTGGTTCTCTTGGTGGTTCCTTTCATGCCCTGATCAGCTGCCTGGTGGTTCTAGTATTTCATGATGTTGTTCCCTCCCTTGTGGTTTTCTCCAAGTATCTATGGTGCGACAGAGATGATTCTTGAAGAGCGCCCTAATACTTCATGTTTGCTTGTTGTATTGAGCTGTTTATTTCCAGGGTTTTAATTATGGATGGTAATGGTTATGGTAGATTGGGAAGATTTGCATTCATGTGGATTATACAAGAGAGTATGTATGCAGTTAGAATAGGGCATCAGAGAAAGCATTTTGAGATTCATGTCAGCCTGAATGACATCACACATGCTAGTTGAATTGCCCATGTGAGATTGATAATAGCAACAGTAAATGGCCTGATACAGGGGATCCCCTCAAATTTGTCCTTCAACAACCCCTTAAACAACCTGTAGATGATCATTCTCAGCTATAGAATCTATAACAACAGTCACCGTCCTTTCTCTTTGTGCTTAGACTAGTATCTATGCTGGTTGGGCTTTGCGGGAAATGCAATTTCCAGAACATAAATCGTTGAAACATTGAGATGGATCTGACAAAAAAAAAGGTGGACTAATGTACCCTTGAAGATTAGTTCAATGAAATCCTTACTTCAAGTATCTTCTTTAGAACCTTAGTTTCAATTGGAAAAAGAAAATCGCTTAGAAGTATTGCAAAAATTGTCGAGCAGTATTGAAAATGTATGCCCTGTCGCGGTTTTAGTCTCTATTTTGCAGGTAAGCAATTCTCCCACCAAGGTGAAATAATTTGACCATATAACCCCTGAATAATGTGCATAACCCTTCAAAAGATGGCTGGAGATAACAATCTATAGGCTGGAATAAATAAATAAATAAACAACACAGAAGCAACAAAGAAATGGGAGATCAAAATCTGCCTTTGTTCACTACTGAAATATATTGCAACAGTCCAAAAATTTATTGATGCATAGTTCTGTCTTAATCAAGTTGTTAAAACATCCCCATATATACTCCCAAATAGCGTCATAAACAACCCTCCTTCAACTGGTAGATGATTGCTTTCTGCTGGAAATTTGGTGACAACAATCTGCCTTATGGATGTTGAAAGGGTTGCCAAGATATGTGCCAAAAGTGACAATGTTAAATGGCATCTTCATGCTGTAGCAGAAACCACACCATATACCTCAGAGAAAAATGAATTTTCTATGCAAGGATGTTTTATTAATCAGCCCACTCAACCTTCAATTTATACTAATATTGTCAAGATCACTTTGAGGCCAACCTCTTAAAATTTTGAATATATCTGAGCAAGGCCGACATGAGAGGGTATTAGGAAGTTATGGATGGAAAATTTAAATCCTTCATGGCAATCTTTAGTGTCGGGCGCCTTCAAAATCTTTAGTTGGGTGATCACTAATATGTTCGTCTTCTCTTCAATGCTTTCATTTGGAGGCATAGCTGAACTTTCATTGTCTGACAACGATGACACACAACTAGAGTAACTATCAAAGAATCGTGAAAATAGTTTTCTGGCTTGAGCACTTCTTTTATCCTCCTGTTGCTCAATGCACCCATCTGTGTGAGGAAAATACCTCTAACCATCAACAGTGGCAAGATTTCTGGGCTCATCTTGCCTTTGTAAATTCTTCCAAAACCACCTTTATCTAATAATCACTCATGTCTGAAATTATTCATTGTTGTTTCCTGTTACAACACCCAGATCTCCAAATGTGTGGATTTGGCTTCAAATATGCACCCAGAAGGGTATTGTCTGTTGTATATACTCTCAAGGCTACTGCTGCTGCCGAGAATTGTCTTTCAACATTTTGTTGGATGGGCCCCACAAAGCATCAATTAAGGGCCTCCTAATAAACCACCCTCTTGCTATATGCTGAAAAGGGACTTTACTACATGTCCAGAACATATCTCTGTATGACTTTTACCAGTGTTTAATTCAAAAACAATCTCTATGGAAAATCCTTTCTGTTGAAATAATTGTTGAGAGTTAAGTTCCTTATAAACATCTCAAACAATAGGCTTATAAGGTGTGCTTTCAGTCCCCTGTGTGGGTTTGAACTTTGCGTTATGGTTCTATTGACAAACCAATAGATGAAATTTGTGGAGTGATTCTCTAAGCACAAGAACATCATCAAATCAAAAATCACTGCACCCTAAACTTATGACAGAATGTAAGTACTTCTATCAGACCATGAGTTCACAGATTCCCATCTTTTTTTTTAAGAAAATCCTCATCTCCCTCAATGTCCCCAATCCGGACTAGTGTAGAAAGCATGAAAATATGGATAAATATGGCTCCTGTATGTCGTTTCAGGCAATGCCAATTCAAAAGATTGCCAAATACTGTATATTTCATCTTTACTCCCTAGGTTACCATACGAACTAATTAGACAATCATAAGCAACTTGCTCCTTCTATTTTTTCTTATCCTCCATCTCTTTCATTTTACTCTCCATTTCTTTCAAAGAAGATTGTGCTTTGTTAAGAACTTTGGCCTTCATATAAATGTCTACTTGTGTACCATAAACAATCCAATTTGCATCAATATTATAACCACACTCTATTTCATTTAACACCTCTTCCACCTGATCCATGTCTAACAAAGTTGCATAACTTTTCATCCAAATGTTGTAACATAATGTGTTTAGTGAGATGTCATTTTTATTCATTTCCTAGATAACCAGAGTCACCTTTTCAAACTTCTCCGTGTTCATGTAGAGTTTCATCATCTGAGTATAGGGAACTGGATATTTAGCAAAACCCAAGAACTTCAACTTTTCCATGGTTGCCTCTGATTTTTTAATATTTTTCTCTTTTACATAACAGTTAAGAAGCACAGAGTAAGTTTGTATGTTCTTTTCAGTATAAGGGAGGTCCGCGATGTACTTTTCAACACTAGCAATGCCACACAATTTTTCTATCAGGTCCAAGTGAATAACACATTCACCTGAAGAGAATGAAATTTTTTGGCCCATCCACTCAAAAATCTCCAAAGCGTGCTAATGTCGAGAATACTTTCGGAGTTCCTTGACCATCCATTTTATCTCCCGCTTCTTGGGATGTTTCTTGCCTTCCTTAATCCATCCTTCCAGTGTTGCGACAGTGCTGTTCTTTAGATCTCCAAGATTTTTTATCCTCCTATACAAACTATTCGGTAAACCCTCTGAAAAATATTCTTTCTCCTCCTCCTCATTGACTATTTTCTCAGTCGCCATGGTCTGCACCGAAATTGCTCTAAAACAAAAAAACCCTATTTTACAAACTCTCCTCTCTTCGTACAGATTATCCCCATAGGAAAATGACCCAATTGAGTAAAGTTCCTAAAACCCTAAGCTATGAAGCAGAACATAGAGTGGTATCTCCAGGTAGCCGTTGTGAAAGGAATGTGGCATTGACTGCCCCCAAATCAGTGCAGGGAAGTTCCTAAGATTTGAAGAACAACTAAGCCTGCGTGTAAATGAATAAAGAAAATTATGAACGTATTCTGTGAAGATTCATTCTTACATTTGGAAATGGCGGAGATAACAAGCGACCCCATCACTGTCGGTTGCACTGAGCAACTGCAACAGGCACACAGTTCAAGTCTGATGCGAGAGAAACATAGTTTGGTACGGAGCTGAAATTTTTTCTATGGTTATGGGAATCTATTCATACATGGACATGATCACTGGAAATTTGGAAGAAGAGATTGTCATGTTGAGAAAATACATTCAACAAAAAAACATGCAGAATAGGTCAAAGTTTTTGGATAACATTATCAACAGTCATAGGCCACATCATGACAAGTCTAGGCTAGGATACAATTAAACAAAAAGAGGCTCAAACTCCAAAACTATATATCAAGAAACACAACCAAGAAGTTATGCAGATACAATCAGAGGAGATAAGAAGTGTTACAGGGAAGATCACAGGGACACTCCTCCACCTAGAAGATTCATATTTCAAAATCAACGATAGTTAGAAACAAGCAAGATTTAGGAAGAAGAAGAATTCAAAAGAGCAACTCCTTCTAGAATATCTTCAACTCCCATGTATCAAACTATATTTTTTGGTTTATGTTATGCATGTAATAATTTTGGACATAAAGATGTAAATTGCAAAGCTAATAGAAAGAACATAAACAAATTTGGAATTCACACACAAAATGGTTATCTAAGATGGCCTAGTGAAACACAGAGAAGAAGCTACAATAGGTTTGAATCATTGAGCACTGAAGTGGAATGATACAAGTGAAACAAATTTGGACACATGGCCAAATATTGTAGAATGACAATCCCTCCTATAGAATCACAAAAAAATAACAATATTCATAGACGGGAACCTCAACAGAGAATATGGATAAGATAGAAGAATCAATACGACAATGAAGATTTCACACTCGTTCTACAAACTAAAGAAAATAAATGTGGTTGGTATGTTGACATTGGTTGCTCAAAGCACATGATAGGTGATGGAGGCAAGTTTCTGACATTGAAAAAGGAAATATATGGATCGGTCTTCTTTGGAAATGATGACACAACTAGAATCATTGGAAAGGGCACAATCAGAATTGGAAATAAGAATACCAAGGAAAAACAATTTCTACTAGTGGAAGATATGAAACATAATATTCTAAGTGTAAGTCAAATGTGTGACCAAGGTCACAAACTTATGTTAGATTCACAAAAGTGAAAGATAATAAAAGCAGGTTCAGACAAATTGATTGCAACAACTGTAAGAACTTCAAGCAACATATATTAAGTGAAATTAGAAATGAAAAATATTGTCTAGGAAAGGAAGATGAATTTTGGATATGGCACATAATAATGGGTCACATAAACTTCGATAAACTTGTGAAAGTCAACAAAAAGGAATCCTTCAAAGAAATTCCCTAGATCACGAAGCCAAACAACACATTATGCAAGCATTATCAACAAGGAAAGAAAACAAAGACTAGGTTCAAATAAAAGGAATACTCCACAACAAGACCAATGGAAATTATGCATACTCATCTAGTTGGACCAACTAGAAAAAAGGGTTTAAAGAATATAATCCATACCCAACCAAAATAGGATTACTACTCGTGCAAAGAATATAACACATACCCAAAAAACACTTGTTGACAAATTCAGTTTGACCATCAGTATGGGGATAATAAGTGAAGGTGAGATGCAATTGGATGCCCTGTAGCCTGAACATTTCTTGCCAAAAATTTCTGGTGAAAGTGGGGTCTCAATAAAAAACAATAGAATGAGGCATGAAATGAATCTTGAAGATATGATCCATGAAAATTTGAGACACTTTGGATGTAGTAAATGGATGTTGCAGAGAACAGAAATGAGCATACATGGAAAGACGATCAACGACCACCATGATGACTAACTTATTTCCAAATTTAGGTAAGCCCACAATGAAATCCATAGATATTTCCTTACAAATAGTGGGTGGAATCGAAAACGGTTGGATTTTTCTATGGGATTTGATTGTTTATCCCTTGTTACATTGAAAAAAATCACATTCTACCACAAATTTGTGGACGTCCTTTTTCATACCATCCCAGAAAAAAATAACTTTTGACCCTATCATAGGTTTTGGTAAACCCTGAGTGCCCAGCTGTGGGAGTAGCATGAAGCTCAGAAAGCACCGTGGATCTATGTTGGGATTGTTTACTTAAATACAAATGACCTTTGTAGCGAAGCTCATCATTGTGCCAAGAGTACCATGGGGAAATTGGAGAATTGTCTTGCAATTGTTGGATTAGATGCGAAATTTTAGGATCTTGTAGCGATTCGTGGTGAACAAATTGGAGCCAATCTCGTACAATGAAGGATAGGGAGAAACAAGACCCTTCATCTTCATATTTTCTAGAAAGAGTGTTAGCAACCACATTTTAT
The DNA here is from genome assembly GCA_010110895.2 of Picea sitchensis. Taxonomy (NCBI): domain Eukaryota; kingdom Viridiplantae; phylum Streptophyta; class Pinopsida; order Pinales; family Pinaceae; genus Picea; species Picea sitchensis. Next base: position 228,986 of record SNQJ01S0011582.1, read on the forward strand.
TTTCCTTTCTTGTAAATGATCTCATAATCATATCCAATGATCTTAGTTACCCATTTTTGTTTTTCTAGAGAGGAAGGTTGTTACTCTAGAAAATAATTGAGGCTTTGATGATCTGTTTTAATTTGGAAGTGTTTCCCCAATAGATAAGGGTGCCATAGATCCACTACATGTAGAATAACCAACATTTCATTTTCATATATTGATTGGCCATAATGGAATTCTGAAAATTGTTTGTTGGTAAAGGCCAAAGGTCTGCTCTCTTGCATAAGGACTGCTCCAATTCCTCTCCTAGAGGCATCACATTCTAGGAAAAATGTATTTTTTAAATCAGGAAGGGCCAAGACCAGAGTAGTGTACATAGCCTCCTTCAATTCTTGAAAGTCCAGATCAGTTGCGGGAGTCCAAGTGAAATAATTCTTTTTAAGTAGAATACTGAGAGGTGTAGAAATATTTCTATAATTCTAAACAAACTTGCGATAATAGACTGTTAAACCCAGAAAAACATGCAATCTTTTGATACTATTGGGGCGAGGCCAATCCTTCTTGGCATCAATCTTCTTAGGATCCACCTAGACACTAGCCTTACCAATAGTATGACCCAAGTACTCAACTTTCGAGGTGCCAAATGCACATTTAGAGTGTTTGAGGAAAATTTGATGCTGAGAGAGTAGATGAAGAACTTGACCCACATGGGAAATATGGGAGTGCCAATTTTTACTGTAGATGAGAATATCATCAAATAAAACAAAGACAAAATGATGGAGAAAAGAATGGAAGACATGATCCCCTAAAAACCTAGTTTTCTCATAGTCTAACATTAAGAGATTTTCTTCACAATGCTACATTGGGAAATGTGCATGACATTGCGAATTTGGAACATGTTCATCACAATGTGGTGTTGGGAAATGTTGGTGACATTTCAACATTGAGAAATTTTCGTGACATTGCAACATTGAGAATTGTTCGTGACATTGTGACATCGGGAAATATTCCAAACAATGAGACGTTGGGAAATGTTCGTCACAAGGTGACAAAGGAGAAAGTTCATTACATACTGAGGTTTCCTCATCAAAGTCACATTTATAGGTTTGTGTAAGAGAATTTCTAGGTTTAGTCATAATGGGAAAATTCTGTGACATTGCGATGTTTGGAAATGTTTGTCAGAATACGGCGTTGGGAGATAGTAGACATATTGCTATGATGGGAAATGTTCATCACAAAGAGCCATCATGTGATGTTTGACATATTCTATCATTGGTAAGTGATTGTCACAATGCAAGTCTGGGGGATTTTTTGTCATGTTGCGACGTTGGGAAATGTTCATCACAATGTGACATAGAACAAATTTCACCAAATAGTGAGGTATGGTCATGAGTGTCACATTGGGAGGTTCGCGTAAGGAATTTCTAGGTCTATACATATTGGGTTTAGACATATTGGATTTAGTCATAATGTAATTGATGGGTGTTCAATATGCACTAAAAAAAACTAAAAACCCTCAATTGAATTGTCAACCCAAGGTAAGTAAACTTAGAGTTGTAGCACTATATGTGCCAAGGAAGAAATGTTAGAGGTAGTATAGTCTAACTAAGGAAATGGGCTGTTGAAGGGGATAATCTATTCAAGGAAAGACTACTAACTTAAATTATTTATCCTAAGTAACTTTTGAACAATGGATCGATGGATAGTCCTAAGAAAGAAAATGAAAACCCTACTTAAAGAAAATTAACTTAATCATTATAATGAACAAAAGAAAACTATCTATTTAATCTATCTAATGAGAAAATCAACAACAAACTAATCTAATTAATCTATTCAAATTCAATGAACAACAACAGGTAAGAAAATAAACAAGCAAACAATTATCCTATTAAAAAAAGTAAATAGGCACGCAATTGCCCTATTAAAGCATGTAAACAAGCAAAAAATTGACTAACTAACCTATGGTAACTCCTACAACAAGTAAACTAATCAAAATTACTTAATAAGCAACTAAAAAAACTAATAAGAAAGTGAACTCTATTCTTAAGTTAAACTTCATAATTACTTCTAATTTACAAAAGGAAATCTTAATCTACTAAATTCAAAGCATCATGACAATAAAAGTAATCAACAAGTACTCTTTAATCTACGATAAGAAATAATTCTTTAATCTACAAACGCAAGGAAACTCAAATATAATGTTGATGGTTATGTCTGATGTCTTATCACGATGGCATTTAACAATTAGCAATAACTCAAGAGGGATAAGATCAATATTGAATTCTATAGCAAAGTGAAAGGTATGAATTAGACAATCTGATGAAAACTTGGCCATTATAGAAGAAACATCAACTACCCTGCAAATCCATGTGATTCTTCAATTAATCATCAACAATATGAAAACACTATTCTATTTAATTCAATTGCATTCTATGCTAATGTAAGCAAATTCATATCACTAGAGACACATAACTAAAAACTAAACTCAATAATCAAACTTTGAATTAAAATTGCAACCTAGACCTAGAAAGGAAATTGCATAAAGTAAATTAAACTAATCCTATTTTAACAATTTAAATTGCAAAAGGAAATACTCATAAAACATAAATCAAATCATATTTCTATTTCAACATATAACAAGATAAGAAAACTAAGAACTAAAAGAGAAAACTAGATAAGAAAATTGAAAACTAAATTCAAAGCTAACAACTAATCATCCATTGAAACCTTGCCAAAGAAACCATTAATTAAATACTCTGTTTTAACTCTGTTCTAAACTCTATTTCAGCATACAGAAATTCCAACTATCATCTAATTACACATCGGGGTTAGTATCTAAGCTCGCAAGCTAGTTCCTATAAATTAAATAGTCATTGCATATTAACAGTAGCTTTCATAAGTATCATGCAAAAATAAACTGAAGCAATTAAACTATGAACAACAATTACACAGTAACTAAAAGATAATAAAAACTCATGTACAGGAAATAAAAGAAATGACAACTACACTACGTAAATTCACAAGCTAATTGACTAAATATTCACCCAGACCAGTGGTGGCCCCCCCAAAAGGTCGTGGATACTCGTCAACAATGAATCACAAGCTCAAGCAATAGGATTTCAACATTTAAAATTAAAAACACAGTGTTACACAGTTTAGAGAAAATGTCTTGAAATGGAAAAACAGAGGCTAACTATCCTTCACTATTTGTCTGACCACTGTTGTGGTATTTATAGAGGTTACAGGCTGAGAGGTTGACCATTGGAAGGGTCAACCTCCTCTAAAAACAATAAATCACACTTAATGTGGTCAGAGTGAATAAACGTCGAGCAGAAAAACTCAATCCAAGTTGTCAGAAGATCAGTAGCTAGAGGCCACGAGCACAAGAAAAACCCATGTTGTATATTTTTCCATCACTAGCTGCCGATATGATAACCACCAAATCACACACGGTTTTAGTGCAGGATGGAGTGTCGCACGCAGTGTCGGATGGAGTACCAGATGTAGTACCGGATGGAGTACCAGATGGAGGGTCAGATGGAAAAATGCCATGCGATTTTTTCCTGTGACACACAGATCGTGAATTAGCTTCTTGGAATCATTAAAACATGTTGAATTATACTTGAAACCATCATAGAAAATTAATCATATGTACCCGGTGTAAGATATGACGATTTGATACAAAAATCCTTCAAAACTCTTCAAAATAGGAAAATGCACATATAGTATTGGCCAAAAATGATCTAATGCACCATATCACATGACCAACATTACCCCCACACCTAAGACTTTGCAGGTCCCACTGCAAACAAAAATGAATTTCCCCACATGACTACGCTTGCTGAGAAGGATTAGCTTTAGAAGCTTCTCCTTCTTATCGTGAAGATTTTGTCTTGTGCCTCTTATGTTGCTTCAATTCGGCCCTGAGGTTGTGATTGGTTTTGGTCATCTCGTCAACCAACCATTGAAGGGAATTCACCTTTTCTTGGAGAATTGCATTGTCATGGTGAAGATGTGTGTCCAAAGTCTTCCTCTCTTCCAATTGTTGCAGCAGTTGAAAATGTTTCTGGTGTAACTTCTCAATGGCTGGAGCAGAATTATATATCTTGGAAGAGGGCTTAGATCCCTTGAAAGATTTAGAATGTCTATGAGTCTTAGGATCTGGGGTAGGCCTCTGTGAAGTAGGAGTAATAGGGGTTTGATGAAGAGAAGTAGGTTCAGATTTTTTTTTTCTTTGAGGAATTTAGGTTTTAGGTTCAGATTAGGTTAGTAGTTGGCCATCCATTGAATGATTGACCAACATCTATGCAAAACCTAAAACCTAAATTCCTGATAGTATGCTTCTACTGAAAATTACATTACAAATCAGATGACCTAAAACCTTAATCCTTCATAACATATACATCACATTATAGATTAGATAAGTTAGTAGATCATACCTAAATCCCTCATAGTATGCTTCTACTGAAAATTATATTACAAATCAAATGACCTAAAACCTAAATCCTTCCTAACATATACATCACATTACAGATTACAGATTAAATAAGATAATAGATCATAGCATATGAATTACACAAGGGATGAAGCCTTAACTCACACCTTAAGTGATGCTCTTCAGTTTCGAACACAAAACCTTTCTGGACATCCCGGCAGGAGTCACAGTAATGTGAATACGAAACTTCCACATAATTCATCGTCTTCCAGTTTTCCACAATTTTTCCTTTTCAATAATTGAATTAAGGAAGACTGGGCATAAGTCGCCCCTCCATTTGAATAGCAGAAAGATTGAATTCGAGAGTAGTCTTACACTTAGACTTGTGGTCACACCATGTTGCTATCAAACACGGTGCAATGAGAGAATGCGAGAAACTTCTCCAATAATTACGACAACACAACATTTCAAAGGACGCGGTCCCGAACCTCAATTCATCTCAAATTTAAGATTTGTTTTTTCAAAATTTAGAAAACTTTGTTCATTACAAATTTCTTGAACAACTATACAAAGATTATTTAATTTACTATATCATTCCATGACACACAAGACCAATTTACATAAACAGTAATCATTTTACAAATAAGTTGTAGTTGCAACAATAAATCCCTTTGAAAAAAAATAAAGTGCACTGTAAAAAAATATGGCACTCTGCACCAATTGTGGTAGAAATGATAATTTGTAAAAGAGTAAAGAATTCCTTATGTTTGACAATCTGATATAAATCCCAACTAAATTTTGAAAAATGTATCTTGTCCATAACCATGATTGAAAAAGATACAACAATGATTAGGTGTATTATGTATAGTCAACACAACATGAATACACACATGAAAAACAAATATTGAATAAAATATTGAAAATGACCTTCCCTCATAGTAATTAATAAAATATTTAAAAAAACACAATTTTAAATTGTGATCCATCTTTTTTTATTGAGAAGACCATCTCCTTTTATTAAAGAAAAAACATTTATAGAAAAGAAACCTACTATTATGATAACATAAGAAAAGAGAAAATCAATTTAAATTTAACATTACTAACAACTTAGTATATTGTATTAAGATCTATATTAAAAAATGACTAGCATAATATATTATAAATCAACATTAAATATCTATAATAAAGTTAAAGAAAAACATATCTAAATATATTAATTATAAAAATGATTAATAAATATACAACATATAATATCTATATTCACTATGAATCCACTAATTTTTTTCTTGACATACTCCCATTCATGCCCTTAATTAAAAAGAGCAAAAGTAAAAATTTAACTATTTAGGTTTTAAATAGCACCGTGAATTAAAGTGGACCTAACTATTTAGGTCCTCGATATAAAAAAAAATGGTGATGGTATGCAAGCGATTGTCCTGGCATGTCATGGGCTTAGATTTTTTTTTCTAAAGTGTATGACTTGAATAAAGTGATCTGTCAACTCGATTCCTCAATTTGATATTTGAGATAAACATTTCTATTTAATGTGAGACACATATTCAATGTATAGAATTGGGCATCTTATTGCGCCAAATCATATTATATGATTATATCTCTTCCAAGAATAAAACCAAGTAAGCCCATGGTTACCATAATGGCTCCAATGCCCCCACCAATATATATTTCACTTTCTCCCACATATATATTTCATGACCTACCGGAATGGATTTCATTATTTATTCATTGGGACATTTTTTTAGGTGTATGTAGGCATGATGGGAGTAAACATTAATATATAATGATTTACACGGATGGATTTTATTGTTTATTCATTGGAACATTTTTCTCTATGTGGGATGAACATTGTTGATTGCAGAAAATATTACTACTTAACCGTCAACCTAATCTAATCTTGAGAAAAGAAAATTGTAAACCTAACAAGGGTAGCTGCGGAGCAACAAGTCCCTGCTAAAAAGGAAGAAATAAGTCAGGGACTTGTTGTTCCCATATTCTTAGACAAGTCGCTTAAAGCGACATAACTCCAAGAAAGGCAAGATCTATCTTGTGGCCTAAGCAAAAGGAAGAGTGTAGCCGAGAATGGAAAAGGAAAAAGGTAGGTTTTATAAATTATTTGTTTGCACGTTGAGATAGACTTGAAATGATATTTATGTTTCCCTAGAGTTTTGAGATGAACTGTTCTTTCTGTTATGCAAATTTTCTTGCAGTCTTAATTTGGAAAGCGAAATTTGGCAAATGTACAGTCTTTTATCACACATGTGTGGAAACTGTAATGTTTTTTTGCATTGGCTCAATTTGGCAAGCAGGTTGTAGGTATAATATGCCCAACTAGATTTGAATCTTTTCCAATCACAGTTTTCACTAGAGAAATTGGATCTGCGTTCTTGAGTTGCAACTTTCTTTGTACCAGAATTTTCTTAGATTTGCTTAAATCTGTTTATTTCTTAGTTGATAGTAGAAATTCTGTTTGTTGGAGGAGTCAAGACTCAAAATAGAATTTTTACCTGCATTAGTTCTAGTGGATAAAGATTCAGATTTCTTAAAGATCTAATTTTTAATCATTGACTTACTTAATTTAACTCACATTTTTGTACTCTCCTTTTCTGATCTCTATGGCAATGATATCATTTGTTATGGTACCCTGTGTGATATTCATTTTTTCATTGTTGCTACCATTTAATGGATTTGCAACTAGCACAATTCTTGAGACTTTTCTCTGGCACCATTAAGAATATCAAGTTTGAAGGCTTACCAGTACTTCATTGTTCAAATGATTATCCCTTTTAAAAATTTCACCTTGACTTTGTCATGCAAAGCCCCTTCTAACAATTTTCTCTCTGGAAGTCAGGCCCGCAGAAAGACCGATAGATGATAAGTTGCGAGTAAAGAAAGACAATGATGCCACAGTCAGTTCACAGAAAGGTAAGCGCAATTTTTTTTTTCTCTTTATCTGAAATAAGAATGCAATGGTAAGATTGCAGAGTTCAAACTGAGATGCAGTTTGCATTTGTTAAACATTTTCCCCCAATTTGTTAACTAGTTTGCTGAAGCATTTCCTTGTTAGCATGCTACAACAAATGCTAATATAAGTAGCACTTTATTTTGTAGCTAATGAAGATCATCTGATTCATTTCAAAAAATGGATTCTTTAGCTCTATTGGAAATTGCATTAGATTATTAATGTTCGACAACACAGGTATTTCAACGAAGGATGAACACCTTCAGTAACCACTCACATAACCAAATCGAAGATCAACACACTGATGTTTTCATGTGGTAAAACGACTACGGGGAAACATCCACGGCCCCAGCCAACACGACCACTTGGAGTAGTTTATTAATGAAAATAAAAAGATTACAGAGAGATTTTACAAGAGAGTTTCTCACAATCGATCATCAACAAATGACCCTCAATTCTCTTTAAGTAGAGATCATGGACCAATCGGGTGTTAAGCCACGGATCAATGGCCATTAAGACCGAGGAGAGTATGAACCGTCAGATCACTCTATGTCGGGAACATATCGTGACCGTCAGATTTACTAACTACAAATGCATACTGATTCATACTAAAGAAACACACTAAGAAACACACTTTTACGTAATGACATATTAGGCCAAGTAGATCTTAACTAACTCCTAAGTGTCTAAATATCCTAACATCCCCCCTTAAGAACAACTTGGGATAGGATTGAAAGATTTATAATAGTGACACAATAGGAGAAGGAAGGAGGCATTAGAGCCTATCCCCCATTAATGACAACTTCCTGAACTCCTAACATAGATTGAAGCTTGGAAAACTTTGCTTCTGTAAGAGACTTTGTGAAAATGTCTCCAACTTGATCTTCTGTAGGGAAAAAGAGCACTTCAATAACTTGATCATGAATTAACTTTCTGATGAAGTTCATGTGTATCTCTATGCGTTTTCTATGATGATGTTGAACTGGGTCTTTGGAAAGCTTGATGACACTCTAATTGTCACACCAAAGGCTAGTCAGATGATGGTGCTAGAATCCAAACTCTGAAAGGATCTATCGAATCTACATGGCTTCCTGACTTGCATTTACCGTTGCTCGGTATTCTTCTTCTGCTGAAGAAAGTGCAATAGCCTGTTGTTTCTTATAGGCCCAAGTGAGAAGTCCTGAACCAAGGCTGAAAACATAACCTGTAGTAGATTTTCGATCATCAGGGTCACCGACCCAATCTGAATCAGTGAAACCAACCAATAAAGGAGTCCCCCTTGAATTGTAATGTATCCTGAACTGAAATGTACCACAAACATAGCAAAGTATCCTTTTAGTTTCTTTCCAATGGCTTTCATGGGGTGTTTGCATATATCGGTAAATAAGACCAATGACAAAGGAAAGATCAGGATGGGTATGAGTCAAGTATAAGAGGCTACCAACTAACTGATGGTACAGGGTGGAAACAATTTTAGGAGAAGTAAAGGTGGTAGAAATCTTGACTCCAAACTGAAAGGGAGAAGGGGTTGGTTTACAATCGTCCATTTGAAAGTGACGAAGAAGGTCAAAAGCATACTTAGACTGGGAAAGATAAATTCCTTCATTGGTTTGCAAAACTTGGAGGCCAAGGAAATAGTGGAAAAAACCTAAGTCTGTCATTTCAAATTTCTTCTTAAGGCTGGTTTTCACATGGTTTAAAAGGTTTGAGTCACTACTAGTAATGATAAGGTCATCAACATAAAGGACAAGGATTATGAGATGGCTTCCTACTTTTTTGGTATAGACATTAGGATCAGAATGGCATCTAGAGAATCTAGTGGAAATAAGATAGCTATCCATTTTGGCATACCAAGCTCGAGGAGCTTGCTTGAGACCATAAACAGATTTCTTGAGGCGACAAACAAGGCTAGAGTCATTATGGACATAGCTAGGAGGTTGTTCCATGTATATTTCTTCTTGCAAATCCTTATGGAAGAAGGTGGATTTAACATCCATCTGATGGACCTCCCATTTATGTGAGGCGACAAGGGCAAGAACAAGGAGGATGGAATTCATTTTTGCTACAGGGGAAAAGGTTTCATTATAGTCAATTCCTTCAACTTGGGAAAATCCTTTGGCAACTAACTAAGCCTTGTGTCTTTCAACACTTCCATCTGATGCATACTTAGTTCTGTAGACCCATTTGCATCTAACAAGTTTTCTTCCTTTTAAAATCCTTTGGCAACTAACTAAGCCTTGTGTCTTTCTACACATCTTCCATCCTCGGGATGCTTACTTAGTTCTTCAGACCCATTTGCATCTAACAAGTTTTCTTCCTGGTGGAAGAGGTACAAGATCCCAAGTACGCTTACATTAAAGAACATACTCTTCATTCATTGTTGTATCCCCAACTGGATGACTGTGAATCTTATACAAATGTCTCTAGATCATGAGTTTAAGGAAACTTGAGCTAAAAGAGAAGAGGCTCCCCTGAACTCCTGAACGTAAGCCTGGACACGATATAAAGGGATCACCCTACAAGATCACCAACTACTCTCTGTTAAACAAACCCATCTAGAAGCGTGGAACTGTAAAAGGTTCAGTTCAAAGGAATCATCCTGGAGGAGGGTAAGAAGTGTAGGTGGATTTTCATCCTCACTCACAATATCCAAGAAGAAACCATCATAAGAAGGCACAAATGTCAAGATGGCTCGCAGGCTGAAGAAGGCAAAATCACGGAAGATGGCTCATGTGCCAAGAGATTTTCATCAAATTTAACATCTCTTCTAAGAATAATTTCATTGATAATGTGATTGAAGAAGTCTCTGTAACTCCGACATCTTCAGATTAACCAACAAATATACACTCCTCAATTTTAGGTTGCAATGATTTCCTTTTCTCATTAGGAATGGGAGCCCATGCTATATTGCCAAATACACCAAAGTGACTTACATCCTGGGTTTAATTTTAGTCCAATCTTCTTCCTATGTTATATTTTTAAGAGCTTTGTGGGAGTGCGATTAACTATATAATTTTCATCATGATGAAGCCTCACCAATACTTTAGATTTTAATCCCTTAGATTGGATCACAATTAGCCATTTATTTTAATGTGTGTTCTTTCTCCTACAACACCATTTTGTTGTGGTATATGGAACAAAGGTGTTGCATTTGGATTCCATGTGTGGTGCAAGAGTTTGTAAAATTATTAACTACATATATTCACCTCCATTATTTGTTCTAACCTTTGAATTTGATGTCCAAATTTATCTTCTTTTCTACAAGGGCCTTATAGGTCAAAACTTTTGTCAAAAACTTCCACTCTTTGAGTTTTAGAAGTAATCCCAAGCACGCCTTTGAAAAGTCATCAATGAAATTCTAAGAAATACTCTAAACCCTAAAAGAAGGAGGAAGCAGGACCACAAATCACTATGAACAAGTTGCAAGGATTCGAGGGCGCAAGCATGAGGCACGCTTTGTCACCTGTTCCGAAGGATGTTTGCCAAGAACACAACCTACACAAACACCATCTCTGCATGAAACAAGAGGAAGAACAATCACCATATGTTGATTACATAGCTGATGCAATGAGCTTATAGTTTAGATGACCAAACCACTCATGCCAAAGTTTTCTCAAGTCATCGCTATGAGCAACAAAAACTGAAAAAGTCGATGACCCAAAGTTTTCAAACTTGTATAACATGGTAATATCATAAGCAATTCCAATTGTAAAGAACATGCTTTAGGATATTTTAGATCTTTGATTACAACTTGGTGAGGTGAAAACTCTATTGTTTTACCTTCATCTAAATGAGTGATTTGATATAATCGACAGAGGGGGTTAAGTCATGGGCGAAAGATTTGAATGACATAATACATCATTGATGATTGTTTTCTACTTGAACCATTCCATATCCCACAACACTAAGAGATCTATCATCACCAACAAATATTTGGTTTTACATTCATTTAGGAGTATTAAAAAATATGGCTTTGTCCCCACATATGATAAGATGCTCCTGAATCATCAAGCCACTCATCAGAAGAAGAAGTAGTAGAAGGTGTATTGGAGGAGAAACCAGAAGAAGAAAGGGCATGTCTATGAGAAGAATAGTTAGAAGAAGAAGAAGAAGAAGAAGAATCACTACTAATGTTGTGCTTCTTCATACGGCCGCTTCTAAGCTACCATCTTCTTGAAACATTTTGACTCATCATGACCATCTTTATCAAAAAGTTGCAATGTTTGTTAGTATTCTTACTTTTATATTTTCTCCCTTTTAATACCATTAGGACTGAAGTTGTTTTGGATGTGGGTTTGGGACCCTTAGGTTGTTTGTTGTTGTAGTGGGATGATGTTGCTTCTTGGGATAATTTGGTTTATCTTTCTATTGGGCAACCAAGGCTTTGTTGGAGGTACCTCGAGTAGTTGATCACCCTAAGTTGTACAAGCTTATCTTCTCTAATCAAAGAAGAAAAAAGGATCTCAAGAGTGGCTCTTACATAAGCTTTCCCATAGCCTCTTTCTCATGGCATAAAAAGGTAGATACAAACACACAACATGCACTACCTAGCTTAGAAAGAATAAGAGATAAGGCAACACTCTTCCTCCATTTTTTATCTTACATTCTCACATAAAATTATGAGTGTTCTAAACTTAGATAGATAATCTCCAAGGCAAGGTGAAAATCACTTGGAATTGTTATCACACAGTTTGTATTTTAGGTCGTGAGGCTATAGGATAGAGGAAAAAATCATGTATCAGAACCTTTCCCCACCCAATGTCACCTCCATAGGAAGGTTCTTTCTGTTTAGGAGGTTAACCTAAGGGAGACGTCCCCTCAAGAATTGGGTTTGAAGAGGTAATGACAAGGTCAAGTACACATTCTCTTCGTAGGTTACCACTAGTATCATATAATCCAGTTAATTAGCCAATAAAGAAGTGAAGTCCCCTGCTTGAAAACACCTGCTTGGAACAAGATAACAACACAATATGTATATTCACAGGCTATAACTCAAAGGGATAGCAATTCTTAACTATCCGACTATTCAATAAGAATTGTAATAGATAAGATGAAGTCAATGTTCTACCAATTAGCTTATGAAAGATCACCACCATCAATATCCACCAAAATGACCAAGCCTACAATATATCCAATCAACAATTTGTTCAAGTAAATGATTGATCATTATCAAGGGTGTTGTATCAACTATGATGTCACTTGTGTTGGGCAATGTTAGTTAGCTAGGTTTCCAAAAAATTAAAGTTTGAAAGATGGTTGTGTACACTAGAAACTCATTCACACGCCCACATTCCACACTGTCCACCTGTCCCAGTTCATTCCGTGTCGCTAAGTACAACACGATCCTTCCTCCTTCTAAATACACTTGAAAACAATCATTTGAAAGTATAAATTTAAGGGAGAAGGTGTTGTAAAGGAAAGGCCTTCAAACCCTAGAAGGAGAGACCCTAGGTGTAGTCCAACTAGTCTAGGACGCTCTTTCAACCTATAACTTCAACACTAGCTCAAAAAGAAGAATGCGTAGCAACGGCTAGGGCTATATCTTTCCTCTCAATGGCTAAAACTATTTCTCAAACAAGGGGACATATAGAAATGACCTACTTGTGTGCTTGCTACCTAGGGTTTTAAGATTCAACAATATAATAACAAAATGTAAGAAATTAAGCCTACAACCATTCACTTAAGAAGTTTTGCATGAAAAAATTCACTTACATGTCATGAAGAAAGCATAATCAAACCCCTAGTTGTAAACCTTCCTTGATATAAATGCCATAAATGACAAGAAAATCCTCCTCCAAGAGTAGCTCCGACTTTAAAATAATCGAAAATAATTCCAAACTAGGGCGCAGCATTGAGATCTCATAAGAGACCGAGTTGTGTTATGTTCAAATGAGGGAAAGAAATCCTAAATATATATCAGTCCATGACCTTTAAATTACAAAAAATAGGTCATTAAAACAACCTGACAAGGATGACTACAAATTTACACTGTTTTAACTCAATTGCTATATAAATGACATAAACTAAGCAAAAGGTGGACATCAAGCCCTTCTGAGGGAGACATTGGCTCTTTTTGGGCATATCCAACATCCGTCGGGACGTTAGCCTCTTTAGGGTTCTCCAAGATTCCACACGTACACAACAACCCTTACTCACACATCCACACGGCCATAGTAATGTCCAGATCTCCTAGGACGCCTCCGCCGATCAAGAGGAAAACGCTCCATTTGAAGCTAAGTGATCCTTCCTAGGCCGGCCTCCAACCAAAGTGTCCCTGTGGAACATCCTTTCTTCATGTGCAAAGGCTCACCATAACGTTGTCTTGTCTCCATCCAAGAATCCATTTGATGGGCTCTTCACCCCATGCAGGTCCTGAGCTAATCATCTCCCCATGTGTACCGCCCCTCTGGTACCTTAACATCCTTCGAGTACGGTCCTGCACATCAAAAAACTTCACCCTCCATGGGTTCATCAATCCTAGGGATCATAGAAATAATCATATTTCATCATCATTAAATTCATCAAATACATGCACAAGACCCCTAGCATATCATCAAAGGTACTATGATCTCTTCCTAATGCATTTGATCCTAAGGTCTCGGCACTACAAGAAAGAACATATTTGGATTCACTACATGGATGAACTACATGGAATTTTCACATTCAATGAAATAAGAACTAAACAGGAGAATCCATGTATAAAAGAAGAAGAATTCAAAGTATCCAAGATCAAATCAAAAGCCGTGAAGAAAAGGAAAAAGAATATAGAAACAACAACGAAGCATTCTCGGAAGATGATGAAGAAGTACCCAACTTCGCCGAGACCTAAAAGGAACCACAAACATATAGAGGTATTGGCATTTATAACAAATTTGTCGATAAGAAAAATAAAAGAAATGAAGAAGATGATTCAAATAGAAAACAAACATATAAAGACAAAGAACCACAAAGAAAGTTTCAAGAAAACGTTTCACCCATACAACTCTTCATTAGACAAAGATGAAGTCATTGAAAGTGAGACAAATAAAGAGTTCTATTCATGAAAATATAAAACTTCGATAAAGGACACACAAAATAAGAATGAAGAGGAATAATTTGACCACAAAGAAGAATTTTTGATTGCCATAGATGTTACAAGAAGCTTAAAAGAATAAAAAAAAATCACTCAAGAAATAAAAATAGGAAAAGAGGAAACAAAAAATCTTAACTCCTCAATAAATTGGAGCAATGATCCTAATTTAAAAAAATTGAAGTGGGAATAAGAAAAAAAATTTTGCAGAATCACTTAAATAACCGCTAGAAGAAAAAAGGAAGACCATTGGAAATTTGAAGAAGAGATTGTCACATTGAGAAAATGCCTTCAACAAAAAAACATGCACAGCTCAAAGGTTTTGGATAACATTATCAATAGTCATAGGCCACATCATGACAAGTACGGGCTAGGATACAATCAAACGTAGAAAGAGGCTCAAACCTGAAAACAATATATCAAGAAAAACAACCAAGAAGCGCAGAATGTGAGGAGATAAGCAGTGTTACAAGGAAGATCATATAGGGACACTCTTACACTGAGAAGATTCATATTTCGAATCAAGATAGTTAGAAACAAGCAAGGCTTAGGAAGAAGAAGGATTCAAAAGTGTAACTCCTTCCAGAATATCTTCAACCGCCATGTATCAAACTATACTTTGTTTATGTTATGCATGTAATACTCTGACCACAAATAGGTAAATTGGCAGAAGCTACTTAGAAAGAACATAAACAAATTTGGAATTCATGCACAAAATGGTTATCTAGAGGACTAGCTAAACACTAGAAGAAGTACAATAGGGTTTGAATCATCAAAGAATCAAGTGGAATGATATTATGAAACAATTTGGCCATTGGACAACATTAGAATGGCAATCCCTCCTATAGAATCACAAAAAAATAACAATATTCATAGACAGGAACCTCAACATAGAATATGGATAAGATAGATGAATCAATATGATAATGAATATTTCACACTCGCTCTACAAACTAGCAAAATGTGGAAGGTATACCACATTGGTTGCTCCAGCACATGATAGGGAGACAGGCAAAGTTTTAACATTGAAAAAGGAAATATATATCACCTTTGAAATGATGACTCAACTAGAATCATTGAAAGAGGCACAACCTAATTGGTAATAAGAATACCAAGGAAAAAAAAAATTCTACTAGGTGGAAGATATGAAACACAATATCCTAAGTGTAAGTCAAATGTGTGAACAAGGTCAAAAACTTATGTTCGATTCAATAAAAGTATATGAAAATGTGTTCAAAGTAAATTGATTGCAACGACCGTAGTAAAACTCTACAACATATATTATGAAATTAGAAATGAAAAATATTGTCTAGGAAAGGAAGATGAATTTTGACTATGGAATACACGGTCCTATAAACTTCGAGTAAACTCATCAAGGTCAACAAAAAGGAAGAATTCAGAGAAATTCCGAAGATCATGAAGCCAAACAACACATTATGCAAGCATTTCATCAACAAGGATAGACAACAAAGACTAGGTTCAAATAAAAAATAATACTCCACAACAAGACCAATGAAAATTGTGCATACCGATCTAGTTGGACCAACTAGAAAAAAGGGCTTAAAGAATATAATACATACGTAACCAACATAGGATTACTACTCGTGCAAAGAATATAACACATACCCAAAAATAACTTGTTGGGATTAACTCCGCTTGACCATCAAGATGGGATGATGTTTCTATGGTGAGATACAATCAGTGCCCCGTGAGTCTCTAACATTTCTGCCAAAAATTTATGGTGAAAGGGGTCTCGATCAAAACAATAGAATGAGGCATGACTTGAATCTTGAAGATATGATCCATGAAAATTGAGCCACTTTAGATTTAGTAAATGAATGTTGCAGAGTTACTGTAAAATACATATACATAAAAGATCTATCAACGACTCACCATGATGACTAACTTATTTCCAAATTTAGGGTAAGCCCACAATGAAATCCATAGATATTTCCTTACAAATAGTGGGTGGAATCGAAATAGGTTGAATTGTTATATGGGATTTGATTGTTTATCCCTTTTTACATTGAAAAACATCACATTCTACCACAAATTTGCTAACATCCTTTCATACCATCCCTAAAAAAAAATTAACTTTGACCCTACTCAGGTTTTGGCAAACCCTGAAGTGCCCAAACAGGAGTAGCATGAAGCCCTAAAGCTAACTACGGATTTATGTTGGGATTGTTTACTTAAATACAAAACTCCACCTTGTAGCTTAAGCTCATCATTATGCCAAGAGTACCATGGGGAAATTGAAGAATTGTCTCAATTGTTGGATTAGATGCATAATTTTATGATCTTGTAGCCATTATTGCAGTCAAATTGAGCCAATCCTGCAATAAATGCTGATAGGAGAAATAACACCCTTCATCTTCATATTTTCTAGAAAGAGCATAAACAACCACATTCTCTTTTCACTTTCTAAAATTATCTCATTCATATCATCCAATGAGCTTGAAGTTACCCATTTTGCTTCTCTCTGGAGAGGACTCCATCGCTGCTCTAGGAAAAGTTGCCTGCAAGGCTTCTGATGATCTATCTAATTTGGAAGCCCCAATAGATGAGGGTTCCACAGATCAACGACATGCAAATAATCCAACATTTCATTTTCATGGCATTGATTGGCCTAAAATGGAATTTTGAAAATTGTTTGCTGATAAAGGCCAAAGGTCTTCTCTCTTGCATAAGGACTGGGCCAAGTAATTCCTTTCTCGGAGGCATCACATTCTAGGAAAAAGGTCTGTGAAATCAGGAAGGGCTAAGACTAGAGTAGTGTATATAGCATCCTTCAATGCTTGAAAGGCCAAATCAACTACGAGAGTCCAAGTGAAATAATTCTTTTTAAGTAGAGAAGTGAGGTGTGTATAACATTTCTATAATTCTAAGAACAAACCATGATAATAGTCTGCTAAACCCATAAAAACATGCACATTTTGATAATTTTGGGGTGAGGCTGCCAATCATTCTGGCATCAATCTCTTAGGGTCCACCTAGACCATCCTTTCCAATAGCATGACCCAAGTACTCAACTCCGAAGTGCCAAATGCACATTTAGAGACGAGAAAAGTTGATGTGCCGAGTAGAGCATGAACTTGAACCATGGAAAACTATGTGGGATTGCCACTTTCACCAGACAGAATATCATCAAAGAAAACTAAGACAAAATGATGGAGAAAAGGATGGAAGACATGATCCCCTAAAAACCTAGTTTTCTCAGAGTCTAACATTGAGATATTTCCTTCACAATGATACGCTGGGAAATGTTCGCATTACTGCGACATTAGAACATGTTCATCACAATGTGGTGTTGGGAAATGTTCGTGACATTATGACATCGGCAAATGTTTCTCCAAACAATGTGACGTTAGAAATGTCTACAATGTGACAAAGGGAGAAAGTTCATTACATACCGAGGTTTCATCAAAAGTCACATTTCTAGGTTGTGTAAGAGAATTTCTAGGTTTAGACATAATGGGAAAATTCTGTGACATTGGGTGATGTTTGGAAATGTTGTCACAATGCAAGTTGGGGAGATAGTAGACATATTGTTGCTATGTTGGGAAATGTTCACCACAATAATCCATCAGGTGATGTTCGACATATTGTATCATTGGTAAGTGATTAATGTTGAAACTATGGGGATTTGTCATGTTGCATATTGGAAATGTCTATCACAATGTGATATAGGGACAAATTTCACCAAATAGTAAGGTATGGTCATGAGTGTAACATTGTGAGGTTCATGTAAGGAATTTCTAGGTCTAGACATATTGTGTTTAAACATATTGGATTTAGTCATAATGTAATTGATGGCCATTCTATATGCACTAAAAACTAAACCCTCAATTAAATTGTCAACCTAAGGTAAGTAACTTAGAGTTGTAGCACTATATGTGCTAAGATATAAAAGCTAGAGGTATTATAGTCTAACAAATGAAATGGGATATTGAAGGGGCTAATCTATTTAAGGAAAGACTACAATATTAAATTATTTATCCTAAGTAACTTTGAACAATGGATCAATGGATAATCCTAAGAAAGCAAAATTAAAACCCTACTTAAAGAAAAATTAACTTAGTCATTATAATGAACAAAATAAAACTATCTATTTAATCTATCTAATGAAAAATAGCAATAGAAAACTAATCTAATTAATCTATTCAAATTCAATGAACAACAACATGTAAGAAGATAAGCAAACAAACACCATCCCTATTAAAGAAAGTAAATAGGCAAGCAATTGCCCTATTAAAGCATGTAAACAAGCAAGAAATCAACTAACCAACTATGGTAACTCCTACAACAAGTAAACTAATCAAAATTACTTAACAAGCAACTAAAAAATATAATAAGAAAGTGAACTCTATTCTAAGTTAAACTTCATAAATACTTCTAATTTCATGAAATCTTAATCTACCAAATTCAAAGCATCATGACAATAAAACTAATCAACAACTACTCTTTAATCTAAGATAAGAAAATCCATTCTTTAATCTACAAAAGAAAGGAACCCAAATATAATAAGTTGATGAGCCATAGTTCTCATGTTCACCATCATGATGGCATTTAAACTTTGATGATAACTCAAGAGGGATAAAAACAACATTGACTTCAATATCAAAGAAAGGTAAGGAACAGATAATCTAATGAGAACTTGGACATTGTAGAAGGAACATCAACTACCCTGTAAATCCATGTGATTCTTCAATTAATCATCAACAATATGAAACACTATTCTATTTAATTCAATTTCATTTCTATGCTAATGTAAGAAAATTCATATCACTAGAGACTCATAACTAAAAACTAAACTCAATAATCAAAATTAAAATTAAATTGCAAATCTAGATCTAGAAAGGAAATTGCATAAAGTAAATTAAACTAATCCTATTTTAACAATTTAAATTGCAAAAAGGAAATAATCATAAAAACATAAATCAAATCATATTTCTATTTCAGCATATAACAAGATAAGAAAACTAAGAACTAAATGAGAAAACTAGATAAGAAATTGAAAACTAAATTCAAAGCTAACAACTAATCATCCATTGAAACCTTTCCAAACAAACCATTAACTAAATACTCTGTTAACTCTGTTTTAAATTCTATTTCAAAGAAAGCATAATCTACTATCTAATTACACATAGGGTTAGTATCTAAGTTTGCAAGCTTTCTTCCTATAAATTAAAAAGACATTGCATATTAACACTAGCCTTCATAAGTATCCTGCAAAAAGAAACTAAAACAATTAAACTATGAACAACAATTACACAGTAAATAAAAGATAATAAAAACTCATGTAGAGGAAATAAATAAATGACAACTACACTACATAAATTCACAAGCTAATTGACTAACTATTCACCAAGACCACTGGTGCGTCACTAACAGATCGTGGGATACCGCCAACAACAATCGCGAGCTCAAGCAACATGATTTCAACATTTGAAAATTAAAAACAATAATTTTACAGCTTTAGAGAAAATGTCTTGAAATGGAAAAACAGAGCCTAACTATCCTTCACTATTTGTCCTTACCCGGTTGTGGTATTTATAGAGGTTACAAGATAAGAGGTCAACCACTGGAAGGATCGACCTCCTCTGGCTTCTAGAAGCTGCGAGCTAATAACGTTTCAACATAACAACTCAATCCAAGTTGTTAGAAGATCAATAACTGGAGTCCACGAGCACAAGAAAATCCATGTCAGAGATTTTCCCATCATCATCGTCGATATGATAAATCAACCACCAACTCACGCATGGTTTTAGTGTGAAAGATGGAGGTCGTGACAGTGGTGGATGGAGTTCCGATGCAACACCGATGGAGTACCATATGGAGGGTCAGATGGAAAAATGCCATGCGATTTTTTCCTCGCGGACATCACTAATTAGTTTTTTGGAATCATTAAAACATGTTGAATTATACTTGAAACCATTATAAAACATTGATCATATGTACCTGGTGTAAGGTATGGTGATTTGATACAAAAAATCCTTCAAACTCTTCAAAATAGGAAAATGCACATATAATATTGGCCAAAAAGGATCTAACCATCATCACTAATTTATCCAAATCACGAGCCCAACATTACCCCACACCTAAGACTTTGCAGTGGGACCTGCAAAACAAAAAATGAATTGCTCCATATGACTAGACTTGCTGAGAAAGATTAGCTTTAGAAGCTTCTCTCTCTTTCCCGGGGGATTTTGTCTGTGCCTCTTATGTTGGTTTCAATTGCTCTTGTAACATCCCGCCTCAAGACTTACCTAACTTGTTCTTTATGACACTTGCTCTCAAGTGATCCGGATTTATATGATAAAACTTTTCTTCATTATAATGCATTCAGTTATATGACAGGATGCTTTTACTACCATGATATAGACAAAATGCTTGACTGTTTCTTTGAGTGGATGTCGAACGGAGGGATGCAGAGGCATTTGAACCTTTGACCCGGATCGAGTCGTGGAGTGGGTATTTGAGTTGTTTCATTTGCGATGATATTGTTTCATTTTGATGATGTACTATTGATTATATGATATGTTGCGACATGATCTGACATGATGGTTGATGATGCAATGCATCGATAGCTTGCCAACCGCGGTGCTCACATATGGAGTAGCAAATAAGCCACACGGTATCCAAGAGTTTGAGGGAGAGGTGTGGATCAGCATTCCTCACGCCTTACCAGCACTCCTTTCACTGCGGGTTCGAATCAGAGGGTTAACGACACCTAGTTCGAGGGGATCCACGGCGTCGCGGAGGGCGCATCAGCGACAAGCCGGCCACGATGATTCTATACGCAATACATGGGGCTCATTCCAGGAGCCCTTAGTCTCCCAATAAGATTCTACCGACGGAGTGTTGACTCGGGTTTTAGAGTCTACCAATCATTAACCAGCGAAAGTGGCACCTTTGAGCACGTGCGGTGCATCCTCGGCGGCACGTCAGCAAAGCACCATAAGTCCGCGAGGAAATCTCTAGAGCACGGGCCCCTCGGCGCGGCACGCCGCCGCATTTAGGCTTATCGAGGCTTATGGGCAACCCTTTGAGCACGAGGCCTCAAGGGCACGCTTCCATGAGAATGATATTGAGACGTTCTAGTTGATCGTGAGACCTTTAGCACTGATAAATTTTTACAACCGCCTCCCCTAATTAAATTGTCTCCCTGCTCAAATCAACCTAGAATAAAACACCCTAAAATATAGACTTGTTTGGCCCCAAGAAAGATCCTCCAAAATAAAACCTAGGGTACAAACTAACATCCCCTAGGAGCCGATTAAAGACTTCAAAAAAAGGGAAGTAATGAGGGTAAAAGAATCATGGGGTAAATTTAAGTAAAAAATACATGGTACCTAATTTATAAAGGAGACCAAGAAAGGGGGGGAATTTAATTTAAAGGAGGGGAGTATTAAAACAAAGTTTTAAATAAATAATTCATAAAATAAAATGATGTCTCTATTAAAAGTAATTTTGAGAGAATTTATCATAGAGGGTTTTAACAAACTTATTATAATAATATTAGACAAAAGTGGGAAGAGAGAAATAAAAAGGGGAAAGATAAATAATTTAATATAAACTAAAAATAGGGAAACATAAATTAAAAGGGAAACTTAGATTCAAGCGCAAGGACATTGCAGGCATAAAAAGAATCTTCTTCATTTAAGTACTTACTAATTTTCAGAAACATCATTTAGGTAAAGAGAATAAAAGCAAAGTGAGGGAATCTAGGAACCCTAGGAGAGATTTAAGGAGAGATTTTGGGGGTGTGGAGGAAATTAAGATTTTTAATTAATAAACAGAAATTAAATTAATGGAGGCTTAGATGGTTACACTTTGACGATGGATATTGTTCAAGAGGATTTCATTAAAAAATTAATTAATTACCACTAAGAGGGAGGAGTCCTACTTTGGCTATAAAGGACAGGAAAAGGAAGGGTGAAGGGATGATCGGTGAGCGTAATGCTATCAATTGTGGTTGACGGATTTTCCTGTGTGGAGTTGGGTGTAACTCACCTGTGATTTTGAGTGGTAGCTCACCTGAGGTTACCGGTATTTTAGCGATTTTTGTTCTTGTGTGGTTCCTTTGGCGGCTCCTGGGGCGAAGCGAGTACCTCGCTATCGGGAGGTAACGAGCCGCTCCACGGTTGGCAAGGAGCTTTACGCATGGAAAGGTGATGACGCTGGAGCACCATCATCTGAGAGTACTGAACTCCACGGTTGGCAAGCAGGAGCGACGCGGAGCAGGAGCGACGCGGAGCACGGACGACATTCGAGGACGGACAAAAGGGCAACGGTATGATTCTCAGACTGGTAATTTAGAAGGCAATAGGATTATATGATGAATTTCTGCTTGGGTCTGAAAGGATATTCTGGATGCAGTTTATATATTATGGTTACGTTGCTGTTTTCATAGAGATAGATGATTGGAGTTAAATTGATAACTTGGGCAAATCCTAGTTAGTGTTATTGTTTTCACCGCGTAATGGGTTTTCTTTTAATTTTCTTCAATCTGATCTGCGTTTTATGGAGGCCCCGGACTGTGTAAATCAATAAATTAGTAACCATTACAGTTTCTGTACCCAGAGTTTAGAGGTTGTCTGGATTTGAAAACGAAACCCCCCCCCCCGCACCTTCGGTACTTCATAGATGAACGGAAATTATATCCTTGCATTTTCTGTCTGCTCATTCCGAATCGGTTATAGGGTCATTGCACTGCTGGTGTAACCCTTTATAGGCAAAAAGAAACCAACCCGGCCTTCTCTGTGGTAGAACGTTGAAACTGTTGGGGCGTTGGGCACCGTCCTGGCGTTTGGGGGTTGTTGTCTATTGGTATGTTGCCACTACTTCTGGGCATAGGCGTACTCTGTTCTGAAGGGGTTTTTTTAAAAAACACAAAAAGAAAAAAGGGAAAAAAAAAAACTTATACTCTGCGTTCCGTTCGGTTGACGGGTTAGCCTTGCGCGCGTTATACCTGTCTGATCACCGATCCTGCTTAAGAGATGGCGCTACTGGAGGGATACCAAACGCCTCTGGTTATCACGTATGTTGCTTTCAAATTTTTAATTCTTTTAACCGAAAACGTAACCTTCATCTAGTCTTCAAATCGATATCAAATTTCAAAATGTCATTAAGCCTAACTCAAGGGAAGAGAGAGCATGGCTATCTACGTTGAACCATTGAGGCAAGCTTCTAGCATAACTCCACGCTTATAATCCTACACCCAAGACGACATCTCTGATACATTGATATCCAATCAATATAATTATCCCAGGCATGAGTTTCTGTTAAAGATGGGCCCTTCTCTCAGAGCATAGCCTCTCACGCCTCGATATCACATCTGTTGCTGAAGATTGACGAGTTCTATGAGCTGGCGCCGCTGTTACTGTTACTGTTGGATACTGTTTCTGTTGCTGTTTCTGTAGGAGGTAGGCACGACCATCGGTTAAATGCTTGACCTGTCAGCGGAATTGTATGGCAGTGGAGTCTGTTAGGGTGGGCCTCACGCCGGCGTAGATTCCAGCTCAGTAAAACTGGAAGTTGCCAATCTTATCCCTTAAATTAAAACAACTGTATGCAATGAATTGCTAATACCTTCTCCCTTGACCGCGCTGGAACACACGAATTTAATTCCCCAACGACTGGTTCTCCCCGTCCGATCTGCACCCAGCGAAAATCATAAC